>KE372711.1:734206-749845 GCA_000418225.1 Zizania latifolia | reverse complement strand
TCGGTGTTCTGGCTGCTGCCGCAGTTTGTGCTGATGGGCGTCGGCGATGGGTTCGCGCTGGTGGGGCTCCAGGAGTACTTCTACGACCAGGTGCCGGACAGCATGCGCAGCCTGGGCATTGGGCTGTACCTCAGTGTCATCGGCGCCGGCAGCTTGCTGAGCAGCCTGCTCATCACGGCGGTGGACCACGTGACCTCGCACGGCGGCCGCACCGCCGGCTGGTTCGGCAAGGACCTCAACAGCAGCAGGCTAGACCTCTACTACTGGCTGCTGGCCTGCATCGGCGTCGTCAACCTCGTCTTCTACATGGTCGTCGCCACCAGGTACTCGTACAAGACCATCAAGGCCGCCTCCAGGGTCGTCGACGACAAGGCCGGCGACGTCGAGTGCGCCGCCGCCTCTGGCTACTGATTAATTAAGCAGCTCGCTCATTAATTAATTAATCAGTAACCGCTTAGCTAGCTAGCTACAGTACAAACCATGCTAAAAATAGCATCATCTATATCATGTCATCTGCTTTAATTTGTGGTACATGACAACAAAATTGTACGGATGATTAAAGCCGTCCATGTGGTTTATGCTTAATCTGCTGCTTTCGGGTGCCATCTGATCGTGTGCTCTACTGACTGCTGCTGCTGCTTCCATAGATAATCTTGTTAAGTGTATCAGTGATTAATTATGTATCTCCAAACAATTCTCTGTCTCATTATCTATAGATATAGATAAAACTTACGATCCTAAAACTTAACAACTCTTAAAAAATAGCTTTTCAATCTCAGACGAGCTGAGATAGACTTCTAAAAATCGCTCTATTATCCATTAAATTTAGAGGGTGGGATGTAGACGACCATATTTAGTAAGTTAATTAATGAACTATTTGTCGACCGGTGGGCCAAGAGGCCGCGGTTGGGCCCAAGTTTCCGCTATATGGGCCTACAGCCCACAAATCATTAGTGTCACAATGCAGTGAAGGTAAGGCAAAGGGCCCAAATGACGAGAGCCCAATAAAAGCAAATGCATTGAATTTTGGTCCACGTGTAACAACGCAACCGTTTCTCTTGGCGAGGAGCAGCCAGCAGCGCAACTGTGCAATGTTGGGTAAGGCACCTGTGGACCTGTGCAATCTTCTGAAAATATGATATGTTTTTCAAAAAAAAATATCGGCACTATTTATAATTTTGGATTACTTTTTCAATCGATTTGCTAACTTTATATTATATAATAGTCAATTCATATATGAATTAATCATTAATACAGTTGGGAGGTGCACGCTTCGCACGGCCGTTACCAAGCAACCATAGCGTGCTTTGGAGCAGAATATTCCGTAGCAGGAATATGCTTCCAACAATCTTGATAAGGCCCATGTCCATTTCAGGTCAAGTCACTTTAACTAAATGATTTTGGGAAGCTAAAGCTAAGCAGGAGATAAGCAGATTGCTGGCTTTGCTGCCTAATTTGGCTGCACAAGTTGCCGTGGAGACAACGCGAGGAGAGCAGCAGCCTCGCTGGAACGCTGGCGTCCTTGTCTTTGTTTACTATTCTGCATTCCCTCGTCGCCGCGGTATGACTGTAGCGTACGGATACCGCCAAAGTGCCAATGGATTTTCTGTGGCTTCTGTCCCGCGAAAGCATCGTGTATCCCCTATCTCCTGCGTCTCGAGACAGGATATAATAGTAACCATCCTTTGAAATTGAGAACAAAAATTAAATTCATACATCTTATATAAATTGTGTTTTTAAAAGAGCATTTAGTACTCTTGGTGTTATTGTGTTATCGTTTGATTCCTGTTTTATAATATGTGTTGAGGTAGCCCACTCAATTCTAACGGTGAAGCCAATAATAATAGAAATCATATATCTTAAAAGTTTTTTTTTTAGTTACTTACTTATATTTTGTGATGGATAATAATATTGGAATGCATTAAGCCTAGCTAGTGTTCTCAAAATTCGACAAGGTAGCTCTGTTGATATTTGATCAGCTAAAAATCAATTCCATCAACATATAATAATTATAGTTATCAGAATCATCGTAACCTATATGGTTCATTACATTATTACTTAATGCTATTTTAAAAAAAAGTTTATAACATATAAGCATAGCATAAAATGGCTAGTAATGTGACGCTCTATGTAACACGCTAAAAGCTTTTTCCTCGCTCCGCTCATGTTAGCTTGGCTATTTCAAGCTGCTGTTGATTCTTTTATTACTACATATTTGGCCGACACAGAGGATCCCAGATTGCACTTCAGGCCGGAACGCCCACAGGTGGACGGTGGCCCATCAAAGTGGTGGCTGGTGGGTGCTTGGTCGATCTTATCTCCTCCCCGGAGACTCGTTTCTGCGTGTGAATGGGCACTTCAGTCCAGTCCAGCTTATCATTTGCACAAAGCACCTCGTGTTATTCAGTTTGGGCTCGTCTCTCGTGTGCACCTCCGTAATATAGAAATTGAAAATCCAGGCCTATATTTGCTTCCAGCTTTGTATGATAAGCACCCTTATTAGTGGTTTATACATGATTAACTCTAGGAAAGCTGGTATTGGTTTAATCTTGCACGAACAACTACCAGTCTGCTTTACAATAGGTTGCCACCTATCATTTTTCAGCCTAATTAAGCGTTTGTTTGATTGGTCTATAGATTTTGAGAAGATTATTGTGAGCCGTGAAAAAATTGTTATAAGCTATAGAAAAATTATGAAATTATTTGGTTGAAGTAAGTATAGATCTGCGGTCGAATAATTTTATAAAACTTAACAGTAGAAAACCATCTCAATTAACAGTAAATACAATAAGCTCTTATGGACAGATGAAGGGATTAAACATCACAGACTATAAAGTTATGGGATCTGTAAAATGATGGCTTTTATTTTGTATAGGCAAAAAATATTATGGTTAAAAACTGTTTTATCTAATACTTGTTTTGATTCACCTTTTAGCATTATAACAAAGGGACTTATTACGCACAGGAGTCGTATATTCCCTTCTCTTACGTGCTAATGCTTGCATGATTATCTCGGATAGGAGGTAATGCTGATTTTTAACACACATAAGAGTGGACATCATCGTAGCTTTTGTGCTAGGCCGTTGTACATGCTAAGCAGGTCTTCAACTCTTCACATTTTCCTCCTGGCCATGGCTGGGGGTTCAAATTAGGAACTTGCTGAAATTTGTCCACAATTTGGGGAAAATGTAGTGGCCAAACTACAAGAGAGAAATGTTGAGATAAGAATCTCGGAATTCTATCACAGTATAAGGGCTCCTTCAGAAGCTGAACACTTATCAACTTGCTGGTTTCTCAGTGGGCAGGGCACACAGGTCCAGCTTTGTCCCGGTCCCCTTGTATAAGAGCAGACTTCTATTAGCCGCGTACATCCCAGATAGATAGACACAAACGCCATCGAATTCTTGCAGAGAGGAAGAAAACGAATTAGCAGAAAGCGAGATGAAGAGGATTAGCTCGGCTCTCTTCCTAGCCTTTGCTGTTGTTGCCGTCTTCCTCGCCGTTGCCGAATCCAGCAGCAGGCACCATCACCATCTCCATGGCAGAGGTACGAGCAAAGCAGAGGAATCGAAACAAGTGTACTTTCTTCGAGCTATTGCTTGCTTCTGTAGCTGTTGCTAGGATTCGTCAATCAGTCTGGGTGACCGGCTAAATTAAAGGAGAAATCTTTGGGGATTTTTCAGGGCACGGCGTCGGGGGGATAGCGGCGAAGGGCGGCGCGGCGGAGCGGCCGTGCTGCGACAACTGCGGCGGGTGCACCAAGTCGATCCCGCCGCAGTGCCAGTGCCTGGACGCCAGGCCGGCGGGGTGCCACCCGGCCTGCAAGAGCTGCGTCAAGTCCAGCCTCAGCGTCTCCCCGCCAGTCTACCAGTGCATGGACCGCATCCCCAACTTCTGCCAGCGCCGCTGCTCCGCCGCCACCCACTGACCTCACCTCGCCGCCGCCCGCCCGGCCAACTGTGTGTGACTGACCCTGCCTGCCGCCACCCACCGGACGCCCACTTTTGTTAATTAATTTGGAGAGTTTTTTTTTTTTCGTGTAAAGCTAAAAGAGAGGTGCCTACCTACCTGGAGGTGATTGGAGCAGCTGGTTTCATGTTTGATTCTTGAAACCAGTCTCCGGTTTTAATCTCCTCGCCCTGCTAACTAATTGTAGATCGACAGGCGGGTAAAGATTACGCGCACCTTGCTGTAAATTTTGTTTACCTTTGCTGTCTCTCGTTGGACATTGTACGATGAAGTGATGGTAAAAAATGCTGCGAAGTCAAAAGATTGGATGGTGATTTTTTGTTCTTTTCTGGGGGTAATTGTTTAAAATATTTTGAACGAAAAATTTTAATTCTAGAAAATAATAAATGGTTTAAATTTTCTGATAATTTATATTATATATTTTTTTACAAAAAAACTACACCAAATGCCAAGGCTTTAAGTTAGCAGTTAGCCAGTTAGCACTAGTTCAGGGCTGGGGAAAAGGCCTAGGTAGTACACACGGCGCACGGTCCGCACTGCGTCCATCTCGATAGTACCGTGGATTAGTACCACCTCGTTTACTCGAAGCTCACCGCGTGCGAGAGGTTCCTATAAGAAGGGGACCCTGTGCAACGTTTCTCCATACTTACCTGGACGAGGTCGACGGGCGATCAGCAAGGCCCGTGGCCTAGGCCAATGGCCCACATTGCACTTGGTGGGCGCGTTGGCTTACCATCTCCCCAAGTGGGAGAGTGGACGTCATAATTTGTGATAGAGGGGGTACGCGTCCGCGCGGCCCCTGCCAATTTTTAAAATTAAACTTTCTCTCCTTCGGTCCCAATGTTTCATGGGCCTTGCCCTATTTCTAAAGGTGCGAATTCAACGGTTGGGTGCCATGTAATTATTTTCCATGAATCAATCCTGAGATTTTTGTGTCCCAGTAGTTTGAAATATTTTAATAAGTCTTTCCTGTTAATGTGTGCGCCCAGCATGTTTTGGAGTTAAATCATTCTGCGCGTTTCACCCTGATGGACGCCAACAGCAATTCGGTCTTTCTTAGAATGTTCTGAATGATGATTGCTCGCAAAATGTAGTGGTGCAGCAATTCGGTATACCATATTTAATGGAGCAAGTTCAGTAGACAAGTAGCAGTACTAGCAATTCAGTCGTGTGTTCGCTTGCGATAGCTGCAGATGCTTCCCAGTGGAAGAAGAGCAGAGGGCTACGGACATCAGTTCATGCTCAGAATCAGAGCGAGAGTAAAGTGCAATCTGGTTTCTTGTTCAAGCTGGCGTGTTAAACTCATGAGTCATGACTCGCCTCTTGATTCTTGTTGAGGTAGGTCATGGATTTCTTTTACTAGCGCCAAATGCGACAATACTAAATACAGTATTCAGTGAAGACTATCTAAGAATACGAAAGCTATCGTAGGCGATCAAAACCAGCTAAGATGACGAAATCCTAGATGGCAAATGCTAGTAAGTATTGCGATGACTAATAAAGACGAATAAAACCAACGAGAGACAATGACTTTTAGAGCTCTAAAATTCATTTGAAAACACTCCATTCCAAAGAAGCCTTTATTTTTAGTGTCCGGTGATGTTTACCATCTTTTATATATGTATTTGGCTAGGCCCAAAAAAAATTCTGGCACCGCCACGCCACTGAAAAGAAGTAATTCAATGTCCTATCTTTGGTCCATGACACTAGTGTGTTTATCGCCTTTTGTTGACAGGAATTATTGTTAACTGAACATATAAACATATTCTCCGGAAAAAACTGTGTATCCCTCCTGATCTTTTTGCGCAATGAAAGAGAAGCTGACTATCTCAATAAATTGGAAAATAAATGGCTTCTCCGTTGCAAGTTCTGATTCAAATCTGCCAAAAAAAATCGAACTCAAATCAAATCCTGTACTTGACGGGCCGTTAGTCCGGTTACCATCTCATTGTTTTCTGCAGCACGCAAGGCCACAAGCCCACCCGTAACGGCCAGTCGGCCACAAGCCACAAGCCACAAGCGTAAAGGACTCAGTTGCTGCAGTAGTTCAGTTTAGTACCACATCGGGAGTTGATGTCGGTTGGCTGTGAGCTCTCGCTATAAGAAGAGGACCCCGTGCAACGTGGCTCCATACTTACCTGGACGGGGTCGACGGGCGATCAGCAAGGCCCGTGGCCTAGGCCAATGGCCCTCATTGCACTCTGTGGGCGCGTTGACTTACCATCTCCCCAAGCGGGAGAGTGGACGTCATAATTTGTGATAGAGGGGGTACGCGTCCGCGCGGCCCCTGCCAATTCTTCTTAATTAATTTTTGGTCCTCGGTAAGGATTTGTTAAATTAAATTTTGGCCCTCTCAAAATTTTCGTTTGTGATATCGGAAATCTTTAGTTTTTTATTCTAGACTAGATGGATGGGCTAAATTACATCGATATGCTTGGTACATTATTTTGAACTGGTCCTTTGGTAATAATATTTCAGGGTTTCCTGCAACATATGGCAGTTCGGAGGCTTATAGCACTAATCAAGTTCCATTCCTCTTTACCGTTCTCTTATATCCACTACATTTTCGTTGCTTTGGTTGTTATGCATGTTAAAAGCTGTACAGTCATGGAGTGAAACCTGTTGTTACTTGAATAGATGCATTTTATTTTGTTTGATTTATTGCCTACTTTTTTTCTTTTGCAGTTTTGTTACAAAATGTTCTGGTTGAGTTTGTCATTTTTATCACACGTATATCTTCGAGGTGCATTGTGATGTATTGCTGATGACAGGTATTGCAGTATTTAAAGTTGACGATCTTGGAAGGAGTCCACTATTGATAAGAGGGGTTGGTGGAATTGTGAGTGGTTTTTACAAACCTGTTTAAGTTCTATGGATGCATAGAAAGTGTCATTATCACCTTCCCTCTTATTTGAACTGATGTAGATATTTTCTCCCTCTATTTCATAATATAGTAATCTAGTACATGATGTGATATTTCATAGTATAACAAATGTTAACAGTCTATTGTCTATCACACCCGGTTCATATTATAGGATGGAGAGAGTAGGAGACTGAATGCACGAAAACCATTTTGTTCAAGTTTCATCAAACATGTGAACAACAGTACATGTTCTGAATAAATTATGCTTGTGCTTTCTTTACCCTGGAAATGCAGGCTGTTTCACTGTTCCTACTAGCAGTCTAGCAGCTTACTACAAGATTCTGAACAGCTTCCCTTTGTGTTTCAGGTGTCGTTTGGCCCAATAACTTGGCTAATGGTCTCTGAGATCTTCCCTCTCTGAACAAGAGGACGTGGGATCAGCCTTGCAGTACTTCAAATCTTGGCTCAAATGCATTGGTAAAACATATTTTATCTAGTTTTAATAAAACTAATTTAATACTGTAGCTTTTTATAAAATCTGACTTATAAAAAAATTAAACGGAGAGAGTACATGCATTATTTTGGCGTTGTTACTTTTGTCTTCGTGACAAGACGATTTACCTGACGTGCTTGGAATTCTCAAGTTCTTTCCTCCAGTCCTTTCCCCCACATGCTGCAATTTTTTTCTTTCCTTCAGCGTGAAGCCCAGCTCAATCGTCTTAAAAAACAGCGATTATTTCCTAAAAAACAGCGGAGCTTTCATTGTTGACTGAGGCTTGTCAATTGTCATCCAGATGATTGATGATATCATGGTGAGCAAGAACCCAAGGAAGAATCCAATCATCAAAGAATGGAAGGCAGTAGATGCGACGCAACATCAAACAACTGAGCAAATTAATGCCAAGCTGCCCTGCTTAGGATGGAAGAGGAAGAAGCATCCAGAGAATCCAATGAATATTGAGGATCTTTCAGAAACAAGCAAGGAAACACGATTTAACGAGTCCATAACCGTGATTGGGACTAAAGTGACATCGTTTTCTCTTCTTTGTGAGACAAGGGTGATATTTTGAAGTCTAGTGTAAAACTAAAAATATAAATCTTATTAAAGCGCAAGTCTGCGATTGAAACCCCAAATCATCTAACCTGCAATTGTTTCTTCACAAAGCAGGTTTGGAGCGACGTATTACAACGTTTTAATTTCGTCAACATTCCAACAATGACTTGGAACACATCCATTGAACATTGGTGGCGTGAGGCAGCCCAGTGCACTCCGAAAGCAACTCAAAAGTCCTTCGATGGTCTCCAAATCATCACATGGTGGAAGGAGCCAAACAGAAGAATCTTCCAATCCTCCATTCAATCAATCAACAGTATGGTGCAAATGATCTCGGACGCGTTTCATTTTCTTTCTCATTTCTAGTTCTTCTCCATGTTTTTATTCCTTCTTTCAGCCCTTCTCTATTCTAAACCCCATAATCCACTACCGCTTGTAATATTATCTACTCATGTACTGTTTCTTGCTTCGACTCTCGCTCTTCCTTATAAAAAAAGAGCAAGTCTGAAAGCTGAGACCAACGATGAGGTCGTAGATGGACTGACCACCGGCGCCCGACCGGCGAGCACAGCTGCACCGGTGCAACCAACCACCGCAGGCTGCCGAATAAATTGGTCTTCCGCGACTCTGCTGTACAGTCTACAGTCTACATGCGTTTCTTGGCCGGGCATTGGCTGCTTCACTGTCGCTGCCACGGGCCTCACGTGCTCCTGTCCTTCGTCGATCTTTTTCACTGATGCCTACCATCTCATCGTCTCCCCCGTGAATCCGTGATCCGACCGGCTTTCGACGCTCCGGATCCGATCCTGTACGCACGAGATATCATCTGCTTCAGAAGCCGCAGATCTCTCCTTGCTACTCTGGACCAAAAATGCAGATCCCAGCGTTCGTCGTTGGTCACTTGGTCCCGGGTGAAATGCGATCTCTCCGAGATCGATCAAACTGAAAAAACTCGCGCAACAAACAAAACAAATCGTTTTCAGAATGCGACATACCTCTGACATTTCAGTTCGTCGGCTGGTACCACCTACAGAGAAGATTGGCTTTTACCAGCTAGGCGGTGGTAATAACGTGGATATGCAAAGAATGGCTCGTTTAAAATGCGGCAATTTTTTAGGGCTCGTACGAAAAAAAGAACTCGACAGGAGTACCTCGTCCTCGCCATAGACGAAACGCAATAAAGTGAGCCGTTTTATCTCTCTCTGTGTACCTATAGTTGGTCCCGTTTGATATAGTGTTAGATTCAAGTTTTTTTTTTTTTTGAGTTGGTTAAATTAGCCTTAAGAAATTCATTATAGATAGATTAAAAGTATTTAATTATGTAATCTGTTTTTTATTTTAAATTAAAAATAAAAATTTAAACCAAATTATTTTATCACATAAACTCCAAAAATTTTAGAACTGAAATTATACCAAATAAGCCCTTACTTCATTGCCCAACCACCGAATGCTTCCAGGCTTCCAGCTAGGTATCACGTACTACACGAAGCCCCATCTCAATGAGCTGTCTATTTCTGAGTTCTGATTTCTAAAACTGAAGTAGAGGAAATGGAAAGACTTGAGCATATTTTAAAATTTAGTTTTCTTAGAATTAATATGTGTGTGTTTTTGTTCTTACAGCTCCGTTCATTCTACAAATACTTTACTTTAGAGATAAAGTTAATAAAGTAGTAGTGAGATTAAAAAACCAAAGTATACTTTATTAATAAGAACTTTATTAATGAGAAATGAGTATTACAAAGTGAATAGGTATTAAATGAATAAAACCTATTAATTGATGAATAAGTGTAAATAAGAAAATAGAAATAAAGTCTTTTCCAATAAAAATCATCAAAGACACAGTGCCTCAAATGCCTCTAGAAAGATCCGAAGTAATTCGATAAATACATATAAAGAGTTCAAGTGAATTTTTTGGGAAGCAAGGAGTATTTTTTCAATCCTGACTATTGGACCGTATAAAAATCCTTTCCTGAAATTATTTCGCATTGTTTTATCAAAGTGTCTAGGTATATAGCCACGTTTTCACAAAACTCAACCAACCGGACCCAAATTTGCAAAGTGGTTGTATAGCAGTAATTTTTTCTGTAGCTACCAAACAGTTTGCACTCGCCAGCATCGTTCTCCCATCCTTTCTCACGACGCTGCCCGGCACCTAACCCTGTCGAGCTGAGCTCCACTCCAATGCCGACGTCCACCTCCGTCTCCGCCTCCCCCTCGCCGTACGACTCGCATCAACACTGCCACGCGGACCGGCAACAGAGTCAGCGACGGCAACTGCCCTACCCCAACAATTAATCCACATCTCCTTCAGCTACTTCACTTCAGTTTCCATAGCTCTGCCATGGCACCGGCGGCCGTTCTGCTTGCCATGCTTCGGCGGCGGCGGCGGTGGCGGTGGCTGGTCGAGCTGGTGGCGCTCCTGGTTGTTCTTGCTCGAGGTGGTGCCGCGGCTGATGAGTTCGTGTTTCCCGGCTTCTCCGGCGACGGCGTGGCAACCAGCGGCGCGGCCATGGTCACCTCCTCCGGTCTCCTGCAGCTCACCAACGAAACGAAAGAGGCCTTCGGCCATGGCTTCTACCCCGGGCCGTTCCGCTTCAAAAACGCTTCCACTGGCAAGCCCGTCTCCTTCTCCACCACCTTCGTGTTCATCATCGTGCCGCGCTACCCGGACGCGCACGGCCACGGCCTCGCCTTCGCGCTGGCGCCGTCGGTGGCCGTCCCGGGCGCCGTCGCCGGCAAGAACCTGGGGCTATTTAACATATCCGACAACACGGGCAAAGGTAGGAGCGAGATCGTCGCCGTCGAGATCGACACGGCGCTGGACGACGAGTTCAAGGACATCAACGACAACCACGTCGGCGTCGACGTCAACAGCCTGCAGTCCGTGAACTCCACGCCGGCGGGGTACTTCAACGCCGGCACCGGCAAATTCTCCAACCTCAGTCTGATCGACGGGGAGCCCCTGCAGGTGTGGATCGAGTACGACGGCAACACCGCGCGCCTCGAGGTGACGCTATCGCCGGCCAGACTGCCCAGGCCGGCCACCCCTCTCGTGTCTTGCACCGTCAACATGTCGTCTACCGTGGCCAACGACACGTACGTCGGGTTCTCGGCGGCGAACGGCGCCGCCGCGAGCTCCCACTACGTTCTCGGCTGGAGCTTCCGCCTCGGCGGCGGCCGCGCGCAGGACCTAGTTCTCTCCAAGCTCCCGCGGCTCCCGCCGCCGAGTAAACCCAAGAAGAAGGTGCCTCTGCTTCCATTGACACTTGTCCTCGCCGTCGTGATCCTGCTCATGGCGTCGGCGGCAGTGGCGGCGTTCGTGGTGCGACGCCGGCGGTTCACCGAGGAGGAGGAGGAATGGGAGATAGAGTACGGGCCGCACAGGATCAGCTACAAGGACCTGCACAGGGCGACCAAGGGTTTCCGCGATGTCATCGGCGCCGGTGGCTTCGGCCGCGTGTACCACGGCGTGCTCCCGAGGTCCGGCGTCGAGGTCGCCGTCAAGAAGGTGTCGAATGACTCGCGGCAGGGGCTACGGGAGTTTGTGGCCGAGATCGAGAGCATGAGCCGGCTGCGCCACCGCAACCTGGTGCCCTTGCTCGGCTACTGCCGGCGGCGCGGCGAGCTGGTGCTCGTCTACGACTACATGGCGAACGGCAGCCTCGACAAGCACCTGTTCGGCGGCGACGCCAGCGAACCGCCGGTGCTTAGCTGGGAGCAGCGCTCCAAGATCATCCGGGGAGTCGCCGAAGGGCTGCTGTACCTGCACGAGGGGTGGGAGCAGGTGGTGGTGCACCGGGATATAAAGGCCAGCAACGTGCTCCTCGACGACGACATGAACGGTAAGCTCAGCGACTTCGGCCTCGCGAGGCTCTACGACCATGGCACCAACCACCAGACCACGCGCGTCGTCGGAACGCTCGGCTACCTCGCGCCGGAGCTGAGCAAGACCGGCAAGGCCACCACGAGCACGGACGTCTTCGCCTTCGGCGCCTTCTTGCTCGAGGTGGCGTGCGGCCGGAGGCCGATGGAGTTTAGCGCCGGTGCCGACTCGCCGGGGCTTGTCGAGGAAGTCCTGGAGTACTGGAAGTCCGGCAAGATCAAGGAGGCCAGGGACCCAAGGATCGGCAAGTGCGACGAGGACGATCTCGAGCTCGTCCTCAAGCTCGGGCTGCTCTGCTCGCACCCTGACCACCGACGCCGCCCGAGCATGAGGCAGGTGGTGCAGATCTTGGAAGGCGCCGCGCCGGCGCCGGAGACGTTGCCGGAAGATCTTGGAAGCACTGGGAGGCTGTTCTACAACGATGTGTTCGACGAGTTTACCACCATGTGTCCTTCGACGTCGGCGATTAGTGCGGCGACGACGCAGCCGTCGTCTTCTCAGTCCACCGATGAGCAACGGCAGGTCGTACTCACCTGATCAATACCAATTTTCTGAAGCCAGCTGGATAGTTCTTGGTAATGTGTATAGAATGATTTATGCATGTCAGATTGTCAGTAAGCGAATACTTGCAAGATTAAGTGTTTGTTTGGAGTTAACATAGGATACTGTCAAACATTTCTAGAGATGGTCAGATCGAAGCTTGGATTATTGTTGCAATTTCAGAAAAAGAACACAGCAAGAAGTCAAAAAGGCAAGAACTGTGTGAGAAGGTTCCACTAACCGGGGAAAACATGAAAATCAATACCTGCAGTTGAATCGCCCCTTCTCTATTGACACTTGGCAGCGGTTTGCCGTTGAGTAAATTCAGAATGTGTAGGGTGATGTTGATTCTGTCATGCAGAAAGCACATAATATAACACATTAGCACCTTGCTCAAAAGGAACCGAAGATTTGGCGTTGCCTTTCATCACGGGGAAAAAGCCATGAGAACCTAAAAAATTAGGACAAACTATTCTGCTTGTAGAACAAACGATCAACGTGACAAAGATTAGCAACGTATCTAAAAATATATATTAAGGACCAAAGGAAACAGTTCAGGCCATGGTTCTATGGATTTTCCTGATCCCTGCAAGAATCGAAATATTTAATTGAGATTCTTGTGAACCAAAAGGGGCGTTAGAATGATTGCACAGGAAGAGGCAGTACTTGCAAAATGTTGACAAGCAATGCCATATTGTCCCCATCCAACGTTAGTTTACATGTTATCAGAGTTAAAACTAGCATCACTACTACCTCATTGCCAGATTTACCGGTTGTCTCTTCCCTAGATCACTCTCAGTGACGCACCCGTTGGTTTCTGTGCATTTCATGAGCAGATTCGATCAGAAACAGCAACACAAGCACTGCATAATTCATGTAGAAATCACAATTTCAAAACCGTAATCTGTTTTGGCTACACCAATTGATCGCATACACTATGTAAGCAGTATATCAGGGTGTCATCTTTCGATTTTTTTGTTTTAATAATACATTTTTTATTCAAAATTTCAAATCTGGTATGCGAATTTCAAAAATTACAAAAATAGCCTTATGTCGGACTATGGTCTGCCGATCTAGGCCAATCCGTCCTAGATTGGCAGACCATATGTTGATCTAGGCCGATCCGCCTAGATCGGCGGGCGCCAGGCTTCATCTGCCCTAGATCGGCAGATCATCTGCCGATCTAGGACAGATCGGCCTAGATCGGCAGTTCATCGGTCGACAGAAGCCTGCCCCTGCCAATCTGGGCCGATCGGCCTAGATCGGCAAACCAGACAGATGGTCTGCTGACCTAGACCGATCTGCCCTAGATCGGCAGACCATAGCCCGACAGAAGGCTATTTTTGCAATTTCTGAAATCTGCATACCAAATTTGAATTTTTGAATAAAAAATATATTATTAAAACAAAAAACTCGTCATCTTTCACCCCCAAAATTTCAGCAGTGGACAAACACAAGAACATCTAAACCAGAAACATTACAGAGGCTCGGTTTTCGTGAACTTGCCTAAACTACAACATCTGGCAACAATCATCGCTTTCTGAGAAGGATTGGTAATGCAGCAAATACCTCCACACAGACACCAAGCAGGTAGTAGCAATAATGGCTCTAGTCACCATCCGAGAACATGAGTGGAAGAAATACCTTCACAGAAACAACTTCAGTAGCAGAAGGATATGGTTGAAGCAGTATGCAGTGTCAGTAACAGATGGCTATAGTTGTAGCAGTGTGTGCAGTCACTCAGTCAGTATCAAATGGCTTAGCCGAGCCCAAGTTCCTTCTTCAGTTTCTCGAGAGCAGCCTCTATCTCAGACACACTGTCATCAAAGCTACTTGTTGATATATTATCATCTTGCTTCTTTTTGCCTCTCCCTCCAGATTTGGTGCATGGATCATTTGAATTATCTTCCGCATCACTTGAGTCGTCGATCTTGAGTTCGTTCTCCAGAAACTCAACAAATTCTTCACCAATAGCCTGATTGAGCACAATGTAATAGAGTTGACTGGAGATTACCAATTACTGAAGGGATGATTACAAATTGCAGTACTTATGTACACTATTGCAGTACTTACTGCCAATTCTTCCCACAAGCTTTCAGGTTTCTGTTCTGAATTCAGCCCAGCTTCCCAGTTCTGAAATTCTGCTTGAAGATCATTGAGGAAATCCGCTGCAGAACCACAGACCACAGTACTGTCAACAAATGAACAATTCATGTTCAACTAACTGCACATCTCATGTTTCCCCATAACCATCTACAGAAGTTTAACTACAATCGGATCAAATCTATTAGTTGTTTCATAGCAGAAAAGTGCAAAGGGATTTCGCTTGAAACCTCAGTCTACTCACTAACACGAAATTCTTAACCCCAGAAATCATAATATAGTTCATTAATGCAGAAGAAAATGTATTCCCGTACCGAAGCCATAGAATTCTTCTTGTTGATCAGCTGATGTAGTGCTCTTCCCGTAGGTACCGGATGAATCTGGGTTGCTGCCGGCGTACTTGGACCGGCTCTCTGAATTCATGAGTGTGTTGTACGCATGCTTGATCCGCAGAAATTTCTCCTGTGCATTAGCCTACAATTGAGGAGAACAGCAAACGCAGACATTAGAGATCTCCAAGGTATATAACTCTAAAGCTACCACTGCTCAATCCTCATAGGAATCAGATGAACAGAGAAGTGGAATGCAAAGAGATAATGAGGCGTGGGAGAGGCACTTGGCACGCACCTCCTTGTTGACGTCAGGATGGTACTTGAGCGCGAGCCGCCGGTACGCGCGCTTGATCTCGTCGGGCGCCGCTGACGGTGACACGCCGAGCACCTCGTACGGGGATTCCCCTCGCCCGCCCCTGCCCGCGTCCGCGCGGGCCCTCATGCTCGCCTGCCGACGGCGAGGAGTAGGCGCAGGAGAGGAGCCGGTGCGAAATGAAGCTACGGCGCGAAGGACGAGAGGAGAAGGCGACGCGAAGCGGCGGCGCGAGGCGCCGAGAGGGAGAGGAGGACGCGGAGTGGCGGGCTGCAGCTGCAGCGCCATGGCGCAACAAACCGGAACCGGAGGTGGATGGGGTTGCAGGAGAAACTGCTTTTGAATGGCTCGCAACGAGCCTTTACCTGGAACAGACATGATCACCGCCGTTCAGATCAAGTGGCGCAGGCGCTGCACTGAGAATCGGACGGCCATCCACAAAGCTCACAGTACATAGGCATACCCATGTCAGAAACGATTAATCCATCATTTCCACATTGCCAGACTACATACAGCGAGTACAGCGGGAGTGCGTCAGTGCGGGTACTGCGGGACTCACCTGGGGAGTGGCCGAGTGGGGAC
>KE372711.1:716197-733891 GCA_000418225.1 Zizania latifolia | reverse complement strand
CCGATAAATCATTTAACACTTAAAAAAACATTTTCAAATTTGACTAAATTTAAATAAATACATATTATCATTTACAATATCAAATAAATACACTATTAAAACATATTTAATGATCAATTTAATAAAACTGATTTGGTAAAACCAAATTGATATTGTAATTGTTAGTATTTTATAAAATTGATCAAAGTTAAACAAGATATGTACAGGAGAAAAGAAGGAATCCAGCGAAGACTTCAAAATTAAATTCTCATGTAAGAGATTTAAAATTTATAAGTATCTTAATCTTCATATTTTAGGAGCATCATAAATTACATAAACCTCACACAACCAAACGCTCAGGATGAAAATGCTGAGCATATCAGCAGAGTGCAACTGTAGCAGCTTAAGGTTGACTGTAGAGCTGCATAGGTGAAGAACCAAGCAATCCCTGCTAGTTTAGAACGAGGGTCCAGGGCCTAGCAGCAATGGTGGATCCTTCTTCCCGCTGCCAGAATCTGAATCTTCTTTGGGAGGTGGTCTTGATGCTGCCCATGCGCGAAGCGGAGGCTCAAACATTTTCCCTGCGACGTCCGGTGGCAACTGTTGGGGTGCATCCTCTCCAGGGAGCACAACGAGACCCTTCTCCCTGAGAGAGGACGGCTCATTGTAGCATTCATTCCACAGGGACTCCACAAGCTGTCGCTCCTCGCGAGCCGCATGGAGATCTTCGGCGTCCATTGTGCTGATGCCTTCGATTCGGCTCTTAAGCACATCTTTCAGTTTGTCTTGGTCAGGTAGTGCGTTTCCAGAAACGGATGTCTTGTCTCGTGCCAGCTCGAGGAGACCACCTAACGCAGCCTCCCGGACTCCAGAATCATCACTGGATGTCAGGTGCATCATCAGCTTCGGAAGACCGAGCTCAGTAGCAACACTCCTGTCTGCCTTGTCGTGCAGCAGGTACTGTACGAGATGGAGAGCTTTCCTGGAATGATACAACAGAACGGCAATGAACATTGCAGAGTTGCATTTTCACAATTTAACTAGCAACAAAAGATCCGAGGACCAGAAAAATCCAGTAGGCCTAGTTTGGCAGGCCAGGATCCCGGCCTGCCAAACTAGGCCGTAATATAGATTAGCACAACCAAATCATGACTACATATTGGAAAGAAAAACGTTGTGGGAAATACAAGAGCAAAATTAAGAAGAAAATGCTCGCTAGGCACTGCATCATACTGCAATTATAGAGGTAACCTAATAGTCTCACGTGGTCCTACTGTTCAACAAGATGCCATAAAGTCAACCAAAAATGTCTTGTGCCATTATGGCTCCTAGCCACCCTGAACATCATATAGCATACCTCTGAAGTCTAGCGTCATCAGAACAAAGCGCGTCTTTCAGTGCAGCATAGCCATTTCCTAGGCGGAATGCAGCAACTCCTTGCTGGTTATGGCGAATTAGAGCTGCAAAGCAATGGTCGCAACCTCTTATTAGAATGTGTAATAGAACCGATTGTGTTTCAGTTCATTGCGAAACACCATGTTTGAACCATTACAGAAGCAAATGGCTTACATGATATTGCTCCAAGAGATTTTGTGCGTGAATTTGTGCTTGGATCTGAACTGAAGTTCGTCAACAGTGGCTCCAGGCCATTAGATTCCATCACAAGTTGCTGGCTCTTGGGGTTATTTTGCACAATTGTAGTTACAACTTCTGCTGCCTTTGCTCGGATGCCAGCGTGTGGATTTTTCAAGTAACCAAGTAAAGGATCCAATCCACCAATAGAATGCAGATCTGTTGGATTAATTGTAAAAAATGTTAAAATTATTCACAATCAATGCAAGAATAACATTTACAAATACAAAAATCATTAGTAACCATGATTCTTACCATTTGCCATGTCAATGGATTCAACATGCTCCTGTAACTCATCCAACATATCTGAAAACAAAGTCAGTAGTTTATTAGTGAATGAAACTGTAAAAATCCATCTAGCCTGGTTCTAAGGAGTTAGGACAATGTTGAACTTTTATGGATATATGAGATGAATAGTGAAAACTGTAGGAAATTGGCATATAAAAAACTGCGCTGTCCATACAGGGACCCTTCATATAAGCAACAGCCACTGCCCACTAGAAAATTGTATGATTGTATTTCACTATGAAGTCCTAAAGCACATCAGATTTCTCCGATTATTGCATCAGACAGTGGACTAGCTCTGTGAATACCAATACACACAATAAGCATAGATAATGAATAAAGGCAGCAATAGGATTACTTATACATGCTACAAAAGTCACTTAAGAAAAACTACTACCCATGATTGTTGTAAAGTTTCTTCGGCTATAGCATTTGACACTCCTACTATCCCACATATGTCACAGGTTGTATAAATATGTGGCTGCTCTCTAGTCATTAGATTATTAGAAGTCCAGTAAATCGTCAAAAAGTGATGAATACATATATATATATATGACAGTTCAGTGTTCTCGCCTGAACAACAAATAAAAGCGATTTCAAAAAATTGTAACGCTTCAAACAATACCTTCAATGTTCTCCGGAGTCACGCCTTGAGACTGTAGTACATCATCTGGAGTTTTCATCACTAGGGTAATCTCCTTCATCCTCTTAACAACATCTATTGTATTCTCTTGCATTGCCTCCATGAACCATTTCCTGTCCTCCTCACTGCAACACAAAATCAAGGAAACTTTGAACAACATGGACGTTTTTTTGGCATGCAATTGCTCGTAGGCATAGCAACTCCACACGGCACAGTGATATCAGTTGCGCAAATTTCATGCTAGAACACCTAAAATATCAGCATTATTAAAGCAATGTGTTAGAGGAAACGAGGCTACGAGAGAATATATCACTGGTGCCAATACGACGTGTCCCATCTCACACATGAATTAGCAACAAACATGGTCACATGGAATTGCTGCTAGCGCATGCATATCGTTCAGTAGCACAAAAACCCTATGTCACTTAGCCTACACTAAAAATGCTAGTTCCAGCGTCCCTAGAAGCACATCGATCTCGCGGCACCACCAGAACAACCCTAGCTTCAGCTCTTTACTCGAAAAGAAGAGAACAGCGGGAGATCTCGATGTGAGCGGGAGCATACCTGAGCGCGCGCGGCGGGTTGGTGCCGTCGCCATGGGCGATGCTCCACTTGAGCAGGCCGTTCCAGTCGGGCCCTCCTCCGTCCTTGGCCATCTCCTCCGCTGCTTGGGCCTTCGACGACGGGGGGCGGTGTTGCGGCTAGTCGAACGGACCGCGAAGGTTGCTTGCTGCAGGCGTCGGCAAGCGGCGGCGGGAGAATACGAAGCAGCGGGGGCCTCCTCCTCCTCCTCCTCACCTCCCCTTTTATCGGAGAGAGAGGTGAGGTCTCGTCTCCTCCGCTCGTCAGAGGTGGCGTCGTCGTCGAGAGGGACGGGGAACGCGGCGGCGGAGTCCGGAGGGTTCTCGAATCTGCGGTGCGCTGCGCCTCCTCAGTAAGGAAAAGCGTATTGGGCCGGGCTGCCTTTTCAGATGCGGACGCCAACTTTGGGCCCATCTCTGGACCGAGAGCTTTTTCTTTCGTGGGCCGAACTTACCGAATACAGTAGGCCCATTACAAGACCTTTGATTTTTCTACGAGTTAAACTTGTCTAATTTTGGTCACTTTTATGGGAAATTGTATCAACAATTAAAATATCAAATTAATTTAATTAAATGTATCATAAAATATATATATCTTAATATTGTATTTATTCGATATTATATATGTTAATAAATTTTTTGTTTAAACTTGAATTTAAAGTTAAAACAATTTGACTAAAAAGATTAGACGATTTATAATATAAAACAAAAAGAATTAACTAACTGTCTGAAACATCAAACAACACTTGTAGTTTTTATATTATAGGGATTATAGGGATGCTGTGTGTTGTTTATAGCCTTATCTTTGCACGTGTCATTTCATAATTAAGTGCTACTTAGATTACTTAAAGCAATCTACACAATGACTTAAGGTTCTGCTTGAAAGCTTCTAACAAGTGCATCTACTTTCATAATATAATTTTTTTTAAATGGTTCAGATTCTATGCTCAGATTATAAACTCAATAGTCGTAGAATTTATAAATAAACTAAAATCTTGAATATATAAAATATCAGCTTCTCTCTGAATTTTTTTATCAGTTAAATACTCATTATTTCTTAGAATATGAAACCAGAATTAATTATTGGGCACGTTTTCCCTTTTTGTGCAAATATTATTGGGCCTCGCTTTCTCAATTGGGGCGTACGAGGTTATCTAGGCTGTAATGCATCGGATCCGCCGTTTGACAGCTCGGCCTCCGCTGCGCGCGCCGAGGCTCGATAACAGCTTGCCGTTGCGTTCGATGCGATTTCGCCACGAAAACAGCGACGCGTCGCGAGGAAATGGGGAATCGGCACACGCAGCTCACAACATACGAACAATGAAGCAGATGAACTTTGCAGTTCTAATTTCACACGCATCACAGAACAGAAGTTATATAGTACTAGCACTGCCAGAGCTCGATTTCTGCTGTGGAACAGATATTTTTCCTTCTAACTTGCAATAACATCTACATATCTACACATACACATATTTTTCCTACTACTATAGTTAACAGGACAGGATCAGACACGCCGTGTTACAGCTTCTTCTGTTACGGAAGAAAACAGCAAATGCACATCCATCTAAGAACAGCAAATGCACATCCATCTTGCTCTACCCAAATAAAAAACAAGATGCAACTGCGTCAACAGCATCAATCCCTACACGGACGGCTGCACCTAACTAGTGATAGGCTGATAGCCACTGGTGAACTACACGGAGACTGCAGCGCGGAGGAGGCTAGCTAGCTGCTGCAGGCAGCATGCAGCGTCGCTGTGGACGACGCGCGCCAGAGGAACAAGGCGGCGGCGGCGTCAGCTACGCGCAGCTGGAAGCGTGCCTCCGCGGCGGTGCGGGCACGAACAGGGACTCGAGGTCCGGCGGCTGGAAGTACCCACCCTTGGGCGGCTCCCGCCGCTCCTTCCCCACCCCCGGCAACGTAACCACCCTCTTCCTCGGCGGCGCCGGGCACGGCGGCACCACCGGGATGCGGCACTCCTCCCTCTTCGGCGTCTCCCACCCCTGCAGCTCCTCCTCCTCCGCCGCCGCCGCCGCCTCGCCACGCTCCATCTCCAACTCCATCAATCACTCCTCTCCTCTCCTCCTCGGAGAAAACCAAAGCAAGATTTGAATGTCGAGAGCTACGCGAGAACGGAGGCAAGGCAGCAACCAACCATGCTATAACTATAAGCGAGGAGAGGAGGCTTAATATAGCACAGCGGCTGCGGCAAGCGACGAGAAGAAGTGGAGTCCAGCGGCGTCGCGGTGGCGGGACGCGCGGCGGACGGAACGGCCATTGTGGGGTGTATCGTGCTTCCAATGACTAGCGGGACCAGGTTAAGGTGGGACCCGCGTGTCATTGAGCAATAGCTGTGGGCGAACTGGTGGCGATGGTTGGGAGAGTTACGTGGCACCGACTCGCGAACGCGCGGGAACCGCGTTGGTCGAATGATCTAGAGCTCCGCCGCGGATTCTCTGTGCCACGCCGCAGGTGAGCTTTCGGCGTCAGGGGAGCTCTTACTAATCTTACTGAAACTGAACAGTTCAGCTCCTGTATAAATGTTTTATTTAAAAAATCAAAAAATGTACAATATGAAACAAATTGACGGAGTAACTATTTGTCCTTAGAGAAGATAAACTCCTACAAAAGATTGACATTTTTGGCTCCTCCGTAAGAAAACACAGGACATTTGACAGCTCAACACACCTAATACCAGTCTACAATTGTTGTTGCAGTGGATCCAAGCTTAGCTCAGTGGTTCAACTTCAGCCTTAAACATTGATTACTCCGGAGGAAGCCGAAGCTGTATGGATAGAGTAGAAAAAAAGGTCTGGAGCATATCTCTTCGGTACGTGGGCTCCCACTTCCCCTCGCCGGCGTACCAAGCTGTGGCAGGCGGTGCGCCACGTGGAGCCCACCCATCGGGTGGGGAAGGAAACGTGGGTGCCAGCGTGGCACCGTCCAGAAGTGCCTATAATTTATTCGATTTTGTAGATGCTAATAAACTATAGAACAAAAGAGAAAAAAAATCCAGGATTCATAAAGATGTACTATCATGTTCTCTGGGATAAAAAAACTTGGAATATGATGACTTGGAATTTGTAAGCTTAACAAATTGTCCCAATATGAGTGCCTATCGAAATTTCTGCAACTAATATGCATATGTACTGAGTACTGACTGTTCTGTAGTCTGTAGTCTATAGTTCTGTGCTAACCATCAATGTTGTAACTTGTTAGGCAACATTGTCTGTAATAAGCTTAAAGAGGGGTCTGAGTCTGAGCAGTTTGCCGTGAGAGGTCCAGTGAGGACAGAGGAGAGCAAGCAAAAGATTGGAGGACGAGATGATGTTTACATTGGCGACATAAGGGACCCAGATCTTCTTGTGCCTGCTGCTCAAGGCATTGATGCGCTCATAATCCTCACAAGTGCTGTACCGAAGATGAAACCTGGTCTTGAGTTTTGACAAAAGATTCTTAGTGATTATGAAGAAGTAAAGTTCAAGGCATTCGATTTGGCATCAAAACCTGAAGGCACACTGGTACACGGACAAAAGACTTCAAATCGTTGTTCTCCCAGGTTACAGCCCGATTTCGAGCTATCCGTTGAGGAGCAATCTCATCGCTAGGTTTTAATAACGTAGAATTCCTTCACTTATGGAAATTTATTGGATATTTGGATGTATATCTTCATAGGTTATGAGTGGTGAGCCGCAATTCGCTGTAAAACATAATGTTTCTTGAAAACTGCTTAATGAAATCAGTGAATTGTTCAGAAATAAATAAAACCCCTGCCTTGTTCGAGGGCTCAAGTATGCATTGTACAGAAACGAAGGTATTCTGTTTGTCATTGCAAACATTGTAACAGAAGAAAAATCATTCTGGCACCGCCCCTTGCCTATGTTGTATAGGAGAAAAAAATGCTTAGCTGCCACTTTGGACTTCGAAAACATTACAACCAACAATGCATAGAGCTTGTGAGCAAGTTGCTCTCTGTATCTGGGTGGATGATTGTGCCATTTCTTTGGTTCGTTGAACTAAGTGCAAGTAGGTCACCATACACGCTGTACTATCACAGCAAGTTGCAGCCATGTCATTGTTTATATCACATTGGAGGATTTAGACCTTTATATTTACTTATTGATAGAGAGAGAGGAGGCTTTATCCCTTTGACCTGAACCAAATGGTACATTTTCCAGATAATAGAAAAAACCAACATCTACATCCAAACTGATGTACAGCCAACCAAATGGTAGACCCATGATGTATCCTATAGTTACTGATACCCTCACCCCAAACACACGCCCCCACAGATAGAAATTTACTCATCCCAAATTTACTAAAGTTCATTCAAAATCCAATAATTTCTGCTGCAGAGAAATAGGTCAAAATTCATTAAAATAAGCATCAAACATAATGAAATAGATCAGCTGAGTTAGTGACATTTACGGTCTATATTAGTTAGGTTCCCATGATGAAAGGGCAAAGACGACACGCCCTTTCCAACCTTGCAGCATCCACTTGTTATCTTCATCAACGAGGAAATCCCTGTGATAGGACTTGCTCACCTTGTATCTTGCCTTTATCACCGTCTCTTGATTCAGTGGTAGCTGCTTGAAGCCAGCCCTGAGGATTCTTACCTGCCATTGTTTGTAAGTCTCTGGCCTTTCAACCCTATCTGTGCCCTCACAAGCAATCACATTAAGAGCTTCCCGACCAAAGAGATCTCTCTCAATCAGCAGCCTATTTTCGTCGAGCCGTGAGGCAGTTGTTTCGAGCATATCAAAAAGTGAAGAGAAGTGAAATAATGCCTCCTTGAAGCGTGTCACGAAGAAGGGTGCATTGTAGGTGCCATTGACAACACCGTGGATGAACAAGTGTGGATTCATCTTTCTGATGGTATTTAGAACCTGCATTCTTGGGCTGTCATCAGTCACTGTCTCGTCCATCATGTTCCTCATTCGAAAAAGGCAGTTAACAACAAGAAGTTCATCCCCATCTATCTTAAGATCTTCAACGCGGATAGTATCCCACTTGGCAGCAATGGCATGGTATTCAAATGGAACATTGAACATACGGGCATACTCATGCAACCGCCGCCCAGTTGCCTCTATGCATTCTGCAGGGCGAAATCCTGGCTGGGGTAAGTCGATACCAGTGATTCGAATACTTGGAAAGCCACCAGGTCTCTTCGAGAGCCACTGGAAGAAGATCGGCCACTGGAATCCATACTGTATACCATAGTCAATAATATGCAACCTTGCCACACCCTTGGATGCATTCAAGATGGCTTGATTCGAGAAGAAGTTTGATATTTTCTTGAACGGACATGCTGTAACATACAGCTCAAATGCTTTCAATATATCAGTAGCAGAAATTCGCTTCGCAGAAAGTGAACGGTAAATGGTGCTGCCAGTACCAGCCAGGCGAGCCTCCAAACCATTAGCAAAGCAATGTGCTAGCCTCTGCCCAGCATCTCCATTCATAGAAGAACGCTGCCTAATTTGTTTCAGCAATTCATTGGAGCTCCGATGATCATCGATAGCAGTGGCCTGCGCACAATGTATAAGTAGGGTTGTGAGATCAACAGCATCATCTTCTGCAACCGCTCCAGATTTTCCTTTCTTTCGTCCTCTCCTATTTCCTGATCCTTTCACGTACGCTCTGCAGGTATATCCTTCAGCTGGAAGTGGATCCCGGAGCTCGCAGTGAGGACCATTACACAAAAGTACATTGTCAAACATCTCTCTGACAGACTCCTCCTCAGACACTGCCAACTGCTTCTTCCTCCTCTCTTCCTCCGACTCTAGATAATCATCATTCGGCCTCTTCCAACCTTTATGAACAGCACACTCTCCCTTCTCCACCTCTAATTCACAAGGCACCAATTGGCAAGAGGTCTGCGTGCTGACGAACATATCAAGCAACCCTCCATTCCCTGTGACATCACAAGTACAATCCGTCCAAGAATTCTCTTGACATGCCTCAGTGGGATTGGCAGCCGTGAGGATGTCAACGAATGGCTTCTCGACGGTGAGGAGGGCTGAGTCCTCCACCGATGTGGCGATGCCATGACAAGAGTCGACGTCCTCATCCTCAAGAAGGAACCGGTTGATGTATGCCAGGACTGCATCGTCAGAGGTGGCCTCGAACAGATCCTCCGAATTTTCCACCTCGGTTGTTGTTGATGCGGGGCTTGGCGTGCAGCCGAACATACCAGCTGGTGATGGATAGGAATCGGCATGAGAGCGGTGGAATCCATTGGAAGGGAAGCACTGGAGGGGCAGTTGATGGATGGATAAATTAAGCATGTGAGAGGCAGCAGGGTTGGGGATGGAGAACAGATCCCCATAATCAACATCATCACAATAACCAGCATCCATCCCCATGCTTCTTGGAATAAGATCTAGCCCCTTTCTTTCTGAGCAGCAGTATCAATTCTCTGTAGAACACATGGATTTCACTCAGGAGAACTGCATAACTACCACGAAAATCTGGTGGTGCTACAATCAAGCAATCTTACAAACATGCCATGACCTATGATCCCCTATTTGGTCAACTATATACATATACTCATATTCTAAGATCTTCAGTAAAAAACATGAAAAAGAAGGCATGTTACCTCACAACGTGAACACCAGATGAGAAGAACTCCTCTTCAAGATCTGCGATTTGCGTTCCTAGCAAGAACCGCTTGCTTTGCTCGGTTGCTAGTCACAACTTGGGACATCGAGAGCAGCAGCACTTGACAACTAGTGCCGTGTTTCTTCAATCCGAAATCTTGGATGCTGCCATTGCGGCGCGGAACCTCGAGAGGAAGGAAGCAGGAAGGCAGGTGGCGATTTGTGACGGAGAGAGGCGGCGAGAGAGACGAATCCCCCAATAGCCTCTGTTGCGTGTAGTTGCTGGTGGAGAATTGTCTAGGGCTCGTTGTGTTTCTTAATCCATTTCCTTCTCTGCTCTGCTCTTATTGGGTTTGGTCAGTCGGCTACTCGGCTGGTTTGTTTAATCCTCCTTCTTTCCCAGTTTTCTTTAAATTCTAAAAACAAATTAGCAGCCGTGAGAAATGATTATTTAATGTCTTGATGCTAGAATAAAATCATCACATTCTCTCCAGAAAAACTCTTAAAAAGTATGAAATTGTATTTTCACACATGTAAAATTATAAAATATTTTGAGAAATGAAATTCTATTTTCACAAGCTAAAATGAAGTTTATACAAGAAGAACGGAAGAAATTTGCCGCAATAAACCAAACAAGGCGGCGGCTGGGGTGGGGGCTAGTGGCCTAGTGGGAAGAAGGGGATGCACCGCTGTAGCTTGGAATGTACGGTCTCGAGTGGCGCGAATGTGACGGATTCTCTGTGGCAGATGCAGATGCAGATGCCTGCGCTCTGTGAGTTTGAGTCCTGTAGCTGTAAACAACACGGCGGGAACAGCCTCGGCTAGGATGGTGATTTGGAAACTTTTTATGTCTTATATATCCATCAAACATCAGTACTGTTATACTCTCTCTATCACAAAATAAAGTTATTTATAATGTTTGAATTTTGTTTTAAAATATAGATTACTGTGGATGGCCGCATGAAGTCTGATGAAAATCGATGGCACGGAGGATCGGAGCGAGATGCAAAGTTAACACTTGGCAGTGTGAACGCAGCGAGATGCCCCCTCCCGCAGATAAGCAGACGACCAAGCTGCTGACCACATAGAGATCAGATCAACCTACAATGCTAATACAATTTGTACTCCAACCACGGTTTGTTTTGTCTTAATAATAATAATAATAATTTTATCAGACCTAATATTTTTTATCGAATCTGAAAATATTGGTGAAATTCTATTAAGATTGGAAGACTATAATCTAGACTTAGCAGTCGGAAGAACAACTTCTTACCACCTTAAATTGATTAGTTAAAATACCGACAAAGCTATAGAAGAGCAGTAGGTTGCTTAAAAAAATACACCTGGAAGAATAGCTCGTCATATCAACCGTTCATCTAAAATAAGCTAAGAGACTTTTTATTGGTGTGTGACTGACTCTATCAAAATAAGAAAGAATAACACTGGAGAACATTCACTTGAGAGTGTCCAAGTCCAACGTCTTCCTCAGGCCGCAATTCCGTACACGAAAAAAACAACTCTGTCCAACACAGCAAAAAACACGAGTAAAATTACAGTCCTAAACAGCGAAATTTTCTTTAGAACTCGGCCAGAGAAAAAAAAAACCAAGTTCATTTCAGGCTTGCATTTTCTCCCAAACCTTCGTTTTGATGGGCCTGAATCTAGCCCGCTTATTAATATCGAGGCCCATATGTGTAAGAGGATCAGAGCCCAAGACCCCCACATCACCGGCTCATGTCATGCCAGTGTCAGCGTGTCACAAGTCAACAGTCTAGAGTTAAGATGAACGAGAAGACGAGGAAACGACAGTTATGATGAATATTTATTATCATATATATAATAGTTTAAGTGCTTGAAAAACACGGTAGAACTTATGGCATAAACCAACATCTACATCAAAACAGATGTACAGCCAACCAAATGGCACATCCATGGTGTATCCTATCCTATTCCTATAGTTACAGATACCCTCACCCAAAAACACACGCCCCACAGAAAGAAATTTACTCAAGTTCAGTCAAAATCCAATAATTTCTGCTGCACAAATTCATAGTTGCAATGTGCCCACCCTGGTAACTGGTAAGTGGTTAGTAGTAACATATGCGCCCATCCGGCTAGCTCCTCTTGAGGGGCGGGACGTACAGGCGGGTTGGAGAATGTTAAGCCGGCGTTGATAGCTACTAGCCCTGGGCCTGGCAGCCAGGCAGTGGCAGATTCCTCAACGTACGCCAACTTGCAACGACACTGATCGAGTAGAACCAATGGCGCAGCTTTGCTCTTCATCGGACCAAACGTAAGGCGACAAGGGAGACTTTAGACATCGCGGGCACCACGGATATAACAATTTTAAATGTTTAAAATTTATCTTAAATATATTAATTTAGCATTTGAAAAACATAACTTTAATCTTAAATATTAATACTATCTCTCAACTTGATAATTCGTTACTTCACATAAACACTTTTGCAACTATACACATCCAACCAAAGAGTATAATATGACATGTTTGTTCATCTTTTTAATACATATATTAATACATATATATAAGCTTAATATTCATTGTATTCGGAAAGAAAATATATTTAGATAGAAGCAGGGTTCATCGAGCGTCTCGTCACAAAACTGATCATAAAAACCAAATCAATTTCATTCCTAAACGGTCAACAGGCCACCACTAACTCGTTCTGACTGATTTTATAAACCCTGGATGGAAGATACAGCCAGGGTGGAAGACCCAGTAGGCGAAGAAAGAGAGCTGCATTGTGCACGCGCTTACTGTTTAATTCGCATCCACCCGTGAGACCTCACAACATATGAGCAGTAATTAATCAAGATGGCTAGGTATGCCATATGAGCATGGTGCTGCCACTTTCAGTTCAATCCAGACGATCTTATTAACGTTGTTTTTTCTTCCCTGAACCTGAAACGTATGAACACATGACCCTCGAGTCTCACGACATGTGCCATTGTGCCCTGCTCCGCTCTGCATTCACCATTCGGGTACAAAGGATAATCATCGGTCAGAAGCACAAGCCCAACACGTACTACTCCTGCTGTTACCGCTAAACCGGTCAAAGCCACATCGATCGGTCCACACAGCTACAGGCTAATGGTACTCTAATTAGGTGTCTTTGTTTCAGCGTGATGTCATTTAGCTTATAAATAAATATTATAACAAGTTTGATTATAATAATTTAGAGAAAAATGATTTATGGATTGTTTGACAATCTAGATTAATACTAGTATGAATTATTACATTTAGATGATAAAAATATTGTAATACATTAAAATAAAGTGTGGAGACTGAAACTTAAGTATGGAATGACAGTGAATAATTTTTACAAAATTGTAATGTGTATTTTAGTCTTTATAGAAAGTGTAATGTGTATTTTAGTCTTTATAGATAAATAAGTAGAAAAAAAAATTAGATTTCACTATGTTATTAAATTCTAATCCAATAATCTGACTACTTATTTACACTTTTCTATTTCTTTTAAAGTAACCATGACCTAACACAATCTTGATGGAAACAAGCCCGACAACTGCTATAAGCTAGTCCAATAGAAACAAATAGATTCAAACCGTGACCTAACACAGTCTTAATGGAAACAAGCCGGACAGCAGCTGCTGCAGCCCTGCATGGATGAGATGTCATGAGAGATCGGTGATGCGCAACCAAAAGCAGATCGACAGGATCGCCAGGGACACGAGAAAAAACGGAGAACATCTGCACACGGAGGCCTCGCCCTGAAGATGGCCCGACTGCCGTATGGTTTCAGAATTCAACGAGACAGCGTCAATGGTAGAGACGTGACACTAAGCTTGCACACTCTCTGCTTTGACGTCCATCGACGCCTTATCTGTTTGTTCAGATTCAGATGATGCTGCAAACATATTCGCTCGACTCAAAATATAAAACTGTACTCACTGTATTCTATATTGTTATAGCTATTTCTAATTTTTAAAATTTATTTTTAGCTAATTCTTCACTTACTCTCTCGTATCAACCAATCATAATTATTTCTCATTTAGTTTCTTCACCTGCTTTCACTAATTATTTCTAATTTAGTTTCTTCGCATGCTTTCACGTCTCAACCAATCACAATTATTCCTTTTAATTATTAATTTCATCTCTCTCTTTAATCCTAAAAAAACTATAAATACTTATATTATGTAACGAAGAGAGTAGATGATTAGTCTGGGAGGGTAGCTGGAGCCTTGGAGGTAAGATAGAAGAAAAAAAGAGTAAGATGTAGTTCATAGGATAAATTGTACTATAAAAGTACTTGTATTTTGAATGTTAAGAATGCTTATATTTTGGAATATTTTCTACCGGACATTAATTTCAGCACGATCCAACATCCAAGCCATGCAATACTCTTTTCTGCACTTCACATGCAAGCTATATAAATAGTGGCGCTGTATATCTTATTGGATTGTTGTAATATGTGGAAGCAGTACTGGATTAATGATCGAAACAGTGTTAGCACTTACTACTAACGTTGTGCTGCGAAGAAGAAACTCAAATGTTTGGGCGTCGGTGGAAACAAGTAATGTCAGTTTCACAACCGCTTGCACGAGAGAAAAAATGAATGCTACCTGAACACAAATGGATTACAGCTTGACATACTACCAATCTGCCATAGTCGTATACCACAAAGGTCGCTCCCTGTTCTCATCGTGGAGAAATCGAACTAACACTCTCTACGTACAAGATCCGTCCTTATATTTCGATGGTCTATGATTTTATTAAGATATATCTAAATAGTTATTCACTTATCAGGTGCTGGACCAAAAAAACAAGCTATGAAATACAATAAGACCACATAATTTATGGAATGTTACGTGATTGCTTACCTATCAATACAAGTTTTTTGTCCAGATTTTTAAACATTTTTTAAAAAAAATATCATAATACCCCTAATGGGTATAAATAATTGAGGGTAGTTTATTCTTTTACACTGCTATATTGGTCTATGTGTCGAGAAGAAATACACCCTCTGTACTGTACCTAGACGGATTGAGCATGTAAAATGATCATGTTTTTTAGGATAGAGAAAAAAAGAGAAAGTAGTAACCAGCACGGCAAGATTAGCATTAATAAGTGTTAATGTGTATTGATCGGTGTACAATTAAGTGCTACTATGGCAAACAAGAGATCATAATTAGTTACAATGTTGGTAAAATGCGTTTCTATTAGTTGAAACGCGGGTAAAATGTGGAGCAAAATAGTCGTTGGGTATGAAAAAATAGATTTGCACGAGTCAGTTCATCTGTTGGAGTGAGTGTGCGCTGTGCAGAAATATACAGAGAGAATTTTTTGGAGAGACTCTCCGTATGAACATATATATGGAGACTGGAATTTGAAGAGGTCGTTAGAGATGCTTCCAAATGTCTGAATGATATGGAGAACACAATGGCTAGCTGCTAGGCCGCATTTGTTGTAGCTAGAGTTTTCACACAAACCACAGCCTGCCCAGATGCATGTTTGCTCGGTTTCACATGCCATGGTTCACTTCACATTCATCTGTTCGTCTGAACTAGCATGTTATATTTTACTCCACGGTACGTAGTAGCTGCTGCCCGCTGGTACTGTGGTACCACATGTCTACGGTCTTGAAGCCATCAGGTCAAATCGTTCAACTGTGCAGAGGAAATTCCAAAAAGCAGGTGCTTCTACCTGCATTTTGGTCCCATTAGCCGCGGCAAAGACGGAGACGAAAGAACACTAGAAGAGATACATGAAATTGCCATCACATGCCTAGCACAACTAGCTGGGCTTGTCCGTAGGAGCGCAGGAATATATGGCCTACGCTTACCTTTCAGTGGAGGCAAGAACCTGCAAGTGTTTTTAACTTGTCACTTTTACTACCGATCCAATTAGTCAATTACTACCAAATCAAATTAACCGTATTAATAACTATCTAGAGCTAGTATTCCCTTACTCCTCTTTAATAAATTACACTTATTATATTTTTAGACTGAGTTTCATTATTCGTAATCTATCTTATTCCCACGCGGCAGAGACGGCCGTACCACTCTTGCTAGGAACTCTTGACTAGTTTTCCTGCCGGTTAAACAAACGCATTCATCACCCATGTGGCACTGTAGCAGCTTGCATTTCGTTGACATCACCAGCGACTCGACGTCATGGATCGCATCAACCAAAGTGGGGGTGTTTGTTTCCCTCGGACTAAAATTTAGTCCCGTCACATCAGATATTTAGGTATTAATTATAAGTATTAAATGTAGGTTAATTATAAAACTAAATATATAAATGAGGGCTAATTCGTGAGACGAATCTATTAAACTTAATTAGTTCATAATTTGACAATGTGGCGCTACAGTAAACATATGCTAATGATGGATTAATTAGGCTTAATAGATTCGTCTCGCGAATTAGTCTCAGACTTCTGCAATTAGTTTTATAATTAGCTCATGTTTAATCCTTTTAATTAGCATCCGAATATCTGATGTGATAAGAACTAAATTTTAGTCTAAGGATCCAAACACCTCTTTAACCATGCATGCATACTGCAGCAGTAGGGAGGTAGTAGATCGACATGGCTTAAACTGGCGGGGGATGCGACCGAGGAAACCGGCTGGTTTCTTCGTCGTACGGGCTCAGCCCCCAGCCACATCCCGGCATGCGTGCGTGTCGTGGCCACGGCGTCGATTGCCGGCGGCGGGACAGCGCTGCTGGCGTACGCTAGCTTGCCTACGGTTACGAGGCGGCCGCGCCCCACCGAACCCAACCGAGAAAGGGCAGGTACGTACTCCTACTGCTTCTCCAGCGGCAGCAGCAGAAGAGGCCAGCGAGCGAGGGAACCGCGCGAAAAGCAAAAGGATTGGCTGGAAACGAAACGAGGAACACGCACGCAGTCAATCATTTTACCCTTTAGACATGAGCCGCGCCATCCCGACCGTCCGTGGGACGGAATCACGGTCCCTGCCCCAGCAGATCGAATGATCGAACGGCCGAAAAGGCAGGAGAGACTGATGGAACCAAAAATATGGCCGAGCCAATGCCATACATGATAATTGATATAAGTATAAACAGTTTCGTACTCCGAACAAATCCTTGGTGGAAGTTATCGTATAGGTTATCGGCATGCGCAACGGTAGCTTCATCACTCGCGTGCTCGTAGGACCCGTACGATCGTGTATAGCTGATTCCGCAGTGCACGCGATCGATCGGGGATCACATGTAGTGCGAGGCGGGATGTATTGTTGGAATCCAATACAAACCCGAGTTAATTCGGCGTCGCATGTCTGCTCATTGCCTCTCCAGCATTCGCCACGTGAAGATTAGAAAGAAAAGAGTCCAAACTGCCCTCTGCTGCACACACCTGTGGTAGTGTGGTGGCGGTACGCGATTAGTAATGTAAAAAATAATTTCGGTGTGTTTTGTTAGTTCGATTAGTTCCGATATTTATACGTGTAAGACCAGTTGTTTGGTTAGTCGGAATCCACTAATTACACCAACATTCACTGAATAAAAATAATAATTGAAGATAGAAAATACTTCACAATACAGTAACCAGTTATCTTCTCGGCTGTGGTAATGGATTAATAAATTCAAATTTCGATTGCTAGCTCCAGATGTGTGATTTTTTTTTTGAGCTAGTCAACTTTAGAGTATTAACTGTGTACTTAAATACTAAGGATATTTACTTAAATAATCTAATTTATATTTTAAACTAAAATTTTAAATTTAAATTTAAACTAGGAGCTAGCTCTGTCAAACGTCTGCTCGGTAACCGGTTATTTATTTTGGTCCGCCTCTCTTGCCTCCATAAATACCGCCTCCGACCCGTCCGCCTCCCCACCACCACTCCTCTCCCCCTCTCCTCGTGCTGCTTGCGCTTGCCGCTCTCACTGCTGCCGCCAGTGGGCAGAGCCGTAGTCCTACGTGATGTCTGCCTTTGCAATGCCGGCGCCGCTCGTGGTGGTGGCCGCTCTGGCGGCGGCG
>KE372711.1:676458-702984 GCA_000418225.1 Zizania latifolia | reverse complement strand
CACCACCACCACCAAGAAAAGGTTGGAGCGTGCAAAAAAGGTGTATATGAAGTTCACGAAAGCATGCATTGGAGTGTTCATATGTTCATGTTTACATCCTAACATAAAATATGTTTCCAGAGTGGACAAAGCAAAGAACAACACAACCTAAAATGAGATTTCCAGAGTGATGGATGCATAAAAAAACAAGACCACTTCCACATTATTAATGTGCTTATAGCTTGAACAGTTAATGTAATATAATGTACACAACACTGTGGTTTGTCATCACATGAAGTTTTGAGTCCAAGACAAGCAAAAATGGAGAATATTGATAATACCCAGAACTGCACTTCAAAGGTTACCTGTTGAAAGATATTCTGGAGCAGCATAACCATATGTTCCCATTACCCTTGTGGATACATGACTCTTCTCACCAACAGGACCATCCTTTGCCAATCCAAAATCAGAAAGCTTTGCAGAATAGTCCTGAACAGTAATATGACGCATTCCTTTCAGCAATCATACATGAGCATTTAAGTGAAATATGGTGCATCGAAGATTTACTTTCACTTACTGCGTCGAGGAGAATATTGGAAGTCTTGAAATCTCTATAAATAACCTTTGCCTCAGAACTGTGGAGGTACGCTAGTCCTTTTGCAGCTCCAAGTGCAACCTTCATTCTTAGGTTCCATGAAAGAGGCTGGAAGTTCGAGCCTCCTGCACCATGATTCATATAGAAATTTATAAACGAAAATAAAAAAGAACCATAGCAATAGTGTAAGCACTATGAAGAAAATGCCATCAGAGGAGCAGTAGAGCAAGTCATGTTTTAACTTACTCCTAAACAGATGATTTTCCAAGCTCCCACGTGGCATGCACTCGTACACTAGCAGTCGATGCTCATCCTCTAAGCAATACCCAATTAGCTTAACAAGGTTGGGATGGCAAAACTGACCTAGATAATTAACTTCTGCCTACATATTGAATACTTATGCATCAAAGTTAGAAAATAGCCAAGTTAAGCAGTATACTGAAAGAAATTGAGAAAATGCTTAGTTTTCAATGGTATACTTCAAAGAAACACAAATAAACGTGGATATGAGGATAACACAAAATAGGATAGCAGTCATACTCACCAACCATTCTCGGTGCCCTTGCAAACTCTCCTGGTTGAGTCTTTTCACAGCAACAGGAATTCCAGTGCCAGGCTTGCAAGCAGACAGTGTATTCTCATCAAGCCATCCTTTATAGACAGATCCAAACCCTCCTTCGCCGAGCACACTGTCTGGACGAAAATCCCTTGTGGCTTGCCTGAGATCAGTAAAACTGAAGATCTTCACATTGGCTGACTGCAGTATCTCACATTCAGTCTTAGCGGTTGGAGGAATGGAAACAGAAGAGGCTCGACTGTTGCAGCCACTAAGCCTACTCCCATCTTTAGCACCATTCCTTGCGAACAAACCTGCATATAATACATTTGGCAGAGATTATGCTGAATGGAAAACACAGGAAAAGACTGCATCCAGTTGTAATCTAGAAGAGGTTTTCTCTATAAATAAATCTTTGTATCAATCTATCTAGCATGATCATTCAGTCATCATGTATAGGATGTTTTGAATGTTTGGTACTGTTTTAGAGAAGTTGGCCCTTTCCTAATATTTTTATAGGAGTCCTGAGAGTTGCACAATTCATGAGCCAATTACCACATGTAGTCCTAGTACAGATGCTAGCAATACTAGATAACTAGTGTCCCAGAAGTTGATGCAAAGATCATTTTATCACAACAGCAAGGCAGAAAAAAAAGTTTTGCTGCTTATGGATGACAATATGCTCAGGGTATAGAAGTATTGAATGACGATTTTGCATAGAGCAATAGCCAAAACAATACAACAGGAACGAGGAAAGTTCCCAACCAGGAACTTTAAACATACATGAGCTAGTAACCTTATTCCATCAAAAGTACATCTGCTACCATGCTCCATGCAACATCTCCAGAAACTCATATTTATCTAACTTTTGAAACACTACTACTATTAATTAGCAGTTATGATATGCACCCACTAAGTAAGTTGAAATCAAAACGAAGCACCTTGCATAGAAATGAGTCATACTCTTTACAACCACATAGAGCATTCTAATAAGGCATCCACTGCCATTTTCGCAGATTCAGATTACTGAATGCCAAGAAAATTATTGAATTTGATAGAACCCATCATGAGCAACCAAAATGTGTGGGGTTGTTATTGGGAAAAAAGAACAGCTGTGTCGCATTATGTCAAACTGTTTCTAGTAATGGAAAGTACCTAATCAATTGTTGACAAAACATGACTAAATTGGGCGGGAAACCAAATTAGATAGGCAAGGATGAATGGAAAATTTATTAAGACCCATGTGCGTACTATAGCATTGAATTAAACAATGATCACAGAATTTTCCTCGTTCCATCAACAATTTATGATTTAACAATACAAAAAACCACAATCACAATAGAGAAACAATTAATCAAACCTAAAGATATTATTTTCCTTAACAAGCTACCCCCTAAATTCTTGTGAGACCATTCGCAACAGGAAAATGTGAATAATTCAAGTCAACAGTAGATAAACATAACAGAATGCCCCCAAAATGTTTATGCTACACATATTATTATTAGCAGGCTTGCTTCAATAAAATGTTAACTTTGGTCATCAACAAAAAGTGATTATGATGTCTCATAGCTTTAACAAATTGAGACTGCCAGGGTAGCTAAAGAGTTGAAATCATCTAGTCAAATCAAACAATTGAGACACAAGAAGTATGCCTAGCCAGCAAGACAAATCAGCCAAACAAATTCATGGTCGTTTATTCACCTCTATTGCTAAAACGGCAATTAATATCTCTATTAAAAAGACCACAAGGCGAAATGTTCATCCTTTTGCAACCGAGCCTCATCACAGCAGCACCCGAATAACACAAGATAAGTTCTGCGTCGGCACCACAGCTTCGGAATCCAATCGGAATTACTAGAAACTAATGAACATGCTATCATATCTCACGGGCAAAAAATCGGGTAAAATGGAGACGGATTGGAGCATGCATCTATGCGCTACGACACGATTGAAGCCTGCAACCCATCCGTCCATCGGATCACCCATCAAACAAACAAGGAGACGAGCACCATAGCACGCAGGGAGAGGATCAAAGTACCTGAGGCGCCCGGAAGGGGACTCCCATCCTTGATCCGCGCGCCCCAGCAATTCCCCATCCCTCCTCCACGCAGACCAACGAGCCGATCACCACCAACAACCAACCCAAGCCAGCAAGGATCAAACCAGCCCGCTCGTCCCGATCCGGCGGCGCCGCATGACGGGGAGGATTCTCTCGTTTGGGGGCACTCGCGAGGCGGGTGGCAATATAGCGCCTGGCGAGTGCGCTCGCTGGTCGCTAGCGAGAGAGAGGGGGGAGTTCGCGTGGAGCGCGTGAGGTGAGAGAGGAGCGAGCAAGCTCAGCAACCGCAGTTAATGGCGGAGCAAGGGAAGCGTGCGGAGCGGAGGAAGCGGCCAAACGGAGGGAGGGAGAGAGAGAGAGAGCGGCCGTGACGCGCGCCGCCTTCTTCCGGAGGGGAGAAGGGGTTTCGGGTTTGGTGGGCCGCGCGCCCCAGGAGGTCAGGACTCAGGACAGGAGAAGGGGGCGTGGTGCTTGCTGCGTGACGCTGTCGCGTGGGGACCACCGCCTCCGTGTCCCACGATTTCTTTTACCGTTTAGAGTTAGTTGCTATGAGCGGAAAACATTTTTGGTAGAGACGATTCTTGTTCTCAATATAAAGATCAGACTAGACATGGTAAAGATCTAATGGTTAACAAGAGAAGTGGGATGCGGATGACCGGCGACGTGGGATGGCGTGGCCGCGGCGGCCTGTAGGGGGCGGTGTAGGACGGAGAGGTGGTGCCGTGACGGCCAACGAGAGACGGTGCGGGATGGCATGGGCCAACACGATCGGCGGGGTGGGCGATGTGGCCAATGCAGGGCAGTGTGGGTGATGAGAATACTATTAGATCTTCACTGTATCCATGTGACTTCGATCTGAGGATGAGAATGAGGATCACCTCATCATATTTTTTCCCCACGAGTGGGCGAAGAAAGTAGCGGAGATCGAGAGGGAAAAAAAACGGCGATTTGCTATTTTTTAAAAAGTGACATTGATTTTGTGTTATTTTGCATATAGTTACAAACTCAGCTAATACTATATATTATCTGTATATGTGATAAATAACCGAATAAACTAATATTTTAATGATAAAGTATCAAATCTCTTAAATTTTTTGGAAGCTTTAAAGTTACTGTGAGCATCTTAAAGTTACTGTGAGCATCTTGACTGGTGTCAAGCGGTTAGTGTGGTGATTCAATGATCTCTTTTGGAAGCTTTAAAGTTATGGTGAGCATATTGACTGGTGTCAAGTGTTTAATGTGGTAATTTAATGATCTTTCTCGTGACTTTAACATCTTATCATGCCTGTTTCTCTAGCCTCTACTGCTTGTGCCCTCCACCACTCGCTTTTATCGTCTACGACCTCTATTCTAGTCGTATTGTTGCAGTAGTGGTGCTAATCCAAACGGCGAAGACTTTAGAATCCCAACATTTTTTTCGGACACAGGAAAGTACAAGTCAGCAAACAAGAAGATGAAGTCTGGGCCTGGGCTTTAGCCCAGTAAGCTAGGAAAATTGGGTGTGGGCTTCGGCCCACTGGCTAATGGTACATGAAGAATATCAAGGGGGATATTTTGGTTTGTATAAAAACCTTGATGTATGAAACATAACAATAGAAAATGGTAAGATAGAAAAAACTACCGTGGTTAGAAAAATAGTCTTTGGTCTTATTTGATACTTATTTGTTCATCTTTCGATTGTAAGACTAAGAAACTGTTTAAAAAAACTGAATCAACCATAAGCCGTAGATGAAGAACATATGCAATATAATCCTTCAAGAAAAAAAAGCCGGTGAACTGATATTTCTTTCAATCAAAAGATGCTCCAAAAGTACAATTTTGACGAACAAATGTGTAAAAGTTCGACCTTGTACATTCTAACATTCACACGTAAATATAGCATTTGACTTGCATACTCTAAAACTTTTTGGTATCACCGATTCAAATATTTAACTTTGATTTTGTCTATAATGTTTTTCCCACACCATCTAAACCATCTAATGGTCAAAAAATGGATTCTTTACTAACGAGAAATAACAGTTCACAATTCTACTGTTGGTCTGACTACTCGTTGATGTAGGCATGTGGTATTCGAAACCATGTCTTCTAGTCATAAAAAAAATAATAGCGTTTTTAGTTAAATTAATAAATTAGTGGTGAAAGTAAAAAAAAATCAAAATACATATTATTAGTAAGAAAACAATACAATATAAAGTTAGAGAACAAGTAATTAAATCTTATTAAATAAATACATTTTTATATTTATGAATTGAGGATAGTCGAAGATTTAAAAATGGGTCGGCCGTATTGAGCTTGAAACCGTCGACGCACGCAGATCTCCCCATCTCCGGGACTCGGCACGCACGCGTGCGAGCTGCAGTGGGTGGTAGGGGTGGACTCGACTCCGGCCGTCGCGATGGCGGCCGCCGCCTGGCCGCTCTCCTCCCTCGCCGACCTCCTCCCTGCCTCCCTCTCGCTGACCCTCTTCCTCGCCTCCCTCGTACTCCCCAGCCCCCAAACCCTCCCCCTCCGCCCCTTACTCCTCCCGCCACTCACGCCGTCTCTCCCTCCCGTGCGCAGGTGGTCGTGCTGGTGCTGGGCGCCGCCGCGGTCTTCTTCGAGCACATCCGCACGATCGGATGCACGCACTCGTAAGGCGATTCTGTACTCCCCCTTTCAATCCTGTGGCGGTTTCCTCTCGCGATCTGCCCGTGTCGTTTGTTGACTGGTGCGGTGTTCTGGATCTCGGCCGCAGGCTGGAGAGGACCGCCGTCTCGGCCGCGTTCTTCGAGGACCCCAACTCGCTCAACAAGGTACGCGATTACTCATCTCCGGTTGTTCGGAATATGACATGGGTGCTCACGCTAGGAGTTTGTTCATTTGCTTCTGTAAACTGTGCTAGGTTCCTTGCCCCTCGATTTATGACCCTGCTGAGAAATACATTTCGCTGATCATCCCCTCTTATAACGAGGAGCACCGGCTTCCTGAGGCCCTCACAGAAACACTCAAGTAAGGCTCTGACATGAACATTTTCTGTTCCTGTCGCTGTGTTATTTGTTATCGGTGAACAATATCACGAGATCTGTATGAATGGGTTTCCCTGTGTAAACATAACTTTATATGTGTGATCATTGTTTTATCGGTTTGTTATGTTAATTGCTATGTTCTTTTGTTTCTCTGATAGCTACCTGAAACAACGTTCATCCGCCGAGAAGTCCTTTACTTATGAGGTATGTCAGACCTGAACATGTTAGCACCCTTTGTTCGACTCACTAAAATAACAATACATGAGAAAGTTAAACGATAGTCTGGTTTTGCAAGCAAAATTATCTAAGCAAAAACGAGAGAGTAAGCATTTCAGTATCATGAGATATGCTAGCGAGCTGGTTAATCACTTTTGCTGTGTTTGAAATGGTCCATATTAGCATCTGTGCTGTAATCACTGTTCCTATGCCATATGTTTGTTTTCGACCTGACAGGTATTGATATCTTGTTTGGAGGGACATATGAACTATGCATCACTGAACTTGTTATCTCTAGGTAATGCCCTGAGTGGGTGCCAAACACCATTGATCCAATTAGGTATTTGCGTATACTGGCGTGTCAGGTCGTCAGCCCCTACAATTGAACCTTATGGTAGAACCATGCATATAGAGAAGTGGTGTTTTATTGATGTACAGCACTGCATTCTATAGATCAGTTGAGACCTTAGCATAAGGTAAGATGCCTTTGCAACGTTACTGAACCCATCAGCCATCTGTCAACTACACCATGCTCTTTGAACACTTATTATGTATAACCTTATTGACACTTGCATTGTTATGTACTGCATAATGACGTAACCAGATATTTGGCATTTATTATTGTGGAACCTTTTATTCATAAATCCTGCATAAACTATCTAACTTTGGAGGATTTATGTGTTTTTACTCAATTCCTTTAAGGTCTTGATTGTTGATGACGGAAGTACTGACCAAACCTCCAAAGTTGCCTTCGAGTTTGTACGAAGACACAAAATTGATAATGTTAGAGTTCTTCTACTTGGAAGAAACCATGGTAAAGGTGAAGCAGTCAGAAAAGTGAGTGCTTAAGTACCCACCCATCCTCTTCTCTCTTATACACACACGCCTAGTTCACTAAAATTTCAATAAAATCAGTACTAATTAATCCTCCCTTTTTTGTGGAAGCACTCTATAGGGGATGCTCCATTCACGTGGTGAACTATTACTCATGCTTGATGCTGATGGGGCAACTAAGGTCACTGATTTAGAAAAGCTTGAAGCTCAGGTCTGTCATAAGATCAATCAAACATAAGTTGTAAAAAGTTTTGTTGGCCATGTGTTGAATGTGATTGTTACAATAAGATATCGGGAACTGTATTTTTACTCCTAGGTTCATGCATTGGCTAAAAAAGACAAGTCCAGTCCAGCACCATCTGCTAGTTCATCTCAGAGACTATCTGATGTTGAAATTGCTGTTTTTGGTTCCCGTGCTCATCTGGAGAAGCAGGCTCTTGCCACTGTAAAGTGCCTAAACCCCTTCCCCCTTCTACTGTGTGTTTCTGTTTCTTATTCTCAGGTTTTCATAATATGTTATATTATGCTTTGCTGGCTTACTGCAGAGGAAATGGTATCGGAATTTTCTTATGAAAGGTTTCCACTTGGTAGTTTTATTGACTGCTGGTCCTGGGATCAAAGATACACAGGTATGCTTTTCAAGCATAATATGTGCCATTGATTCTTATGAACTTCTCTTTTGTAATATGATGTTAACTAATCCCATTTTCTTATTAATAATTTAAGTGTGGCTTCAAGATGTTCACACGAGCTGCTGCAAGGAAACTCTTCACGAATATCAGACTGAAGAGGTATCTTTGTTGTTATCCTTTCAAAATCTTGCCATGCTTCCATTTATCAGACCCTCTTGAAAGCCTAAAGGGAAAGCCAGTATGTGATTCTTTTTTTCCCTTTCGAGTAAACAGGTGGTGTTTTGATGTTGAGCTTGTATACCTATGCAAGCACCTCAGGATCCCAATGGATGAAGTATGTGTTAACTGGACTGAAATACCTGGATCCAAAGTGCGGATGACAAGCATCCTGCATATGGTATTTGAGCTCCTGCTGATCAAGGTAGGATATGGACTGGGTATATGGAAAATCTACTCGTAGACCTTATGCTGACAAACTGGAATTTATGCCAAGATTAGTTTCACTGGTCATAGAACATTGTAAAATTTTTGCAAGATTTTCGCCTGGAGAGATTCCATTTGCGGTGTACACTAGTATTCCATCATACATAATTCGACAGAGATATAGGTCACACGTATTGTTCCCGCTGATAAATTTGTCAATCTTTTTTTTCGATTTTTACAAAGTTGGGGAGAATTGAGAATTTGACTACCCTTCTATAGCGGCTAGAAGCACTCTCCATTTCGTTTGAATCTGTACATTGTGTGCCTGTGTGTCTGCTGGTGCTGTGCACTGCACTGATGTGCCAAGACGTCAGGCTCAAAAGTCAAAACCTGCTTTGGCGCGAGAACAACGGATGCAACGGCGAAAGCGACGTGACACCGCACCGGCCAGCTGAGCTGGTTGTCCGCAGCGTGCGTCGTCGCTGCCGTTCCGGATGCCCGGACGTTAGGGCCGTTCCCCTGTATATATGCTTTGTTTGTAAAGCTTATAAGTCAACAAGTGAGTATTTAGCTAATAATAATCTAAATAAATATGTGTTTTGAAGTTTTTTAATACAGGTTCAAAATCCGGACTGTTTGAAAATCTCAGCTGTAGCTCCTCAACCCTTAGCATCCCATGATCGATCTGGCGTCCACAGCAAAAAAGTCAAAGGGAACACACGCTCGAATTAAAAGTTGGCCTCGCTTCTGGAAACTTAATAGGCAAGGAAATAAGACAACCATGGTGCTATCGATCTTACAGTCAAATCCCATGAAAATCAGGAGGATATTAACTTTAGATAATACTCTACTCCGTATTTGCCACTATTAGTCGATAGGGAGCACGCCTATGTAGATCTTCACTTTGCTAAGAAAAAATAGTCCATATTTTTATTTAATTTCCAGTTGATTGTCATTTGTTTGCCTACGAGGGAGGATCAACCTAATCCATGTGAGCATGATGCACGCAAGATGCAAGTGTTTGATTAGTAAGCATTAGTGGATGCTCACCAGTGTGCACACTTAGACCTTAACTTTTTTTAGTCCAATGACTATAAACAAACAGATCTTGTCAATTGGAATTATTAGTGTGTCGTCAACTATGGATAGTTTAAGAAGGCGTCACCCTAGGGCCTTGGCTTGTGCTACGTACTGCGATTGCATTGAATTAGTTGTAACTCGTCTGTTTTAATGTCTATTTTGATTTATATTTTTAATTGTTGGTCATCAAAAAGATTGTACCAAGTACGAAATTGTTGATACCTAAGGTATCACTTAGGTCTTCAGCTTTAAAATCTATAAAATATCATTTAAATTTTTATTTTTAGTCTACGATTAAAATCAAATGAATCAACTAAATATATTTAATCCAACTATATCTCCATATCTATAATACACATCTATGTTTTTAAAGGACATAGTGTCGTCGTGGCAATATAGCATGTATATATGCAGCTATTTATTTTGGTTAGATCGAGTCATCGAATCTCGGTAGATCTAACTTTTGCATGTGACATTTTCATATTTGTAATTTCACCGTCATTTTAGTAACATGAGTTGATAAATGCGCACGACGACACAATTTGGTGCTGGTTGGCCTCCAACACATCTGAGCTTTGACCAGGAGCAAATTAGAGCAGTACATATGCAAGACATCAAAAGGGTAAGTGAGCCTCTTGCTTAATTACTGTACATCTTCTCATGACACAGCAGGTGATTACATTCATGGTGATGCATTTCCTGTACTGCAGAGTGCAGCACATGCATACATGTGGGTTAGCACTTAGCACATGTTAGGTTAAGCTGATGCACTGTAAAGCTCCTCCACTTCATCCAACAATTACTACCTTTTTACCTCCCAAATAGCAAGACAAAGAACGGCAGCTAGTAAAATATTACATTTAAAAAAATTTCCATATATAAACAATTATTGTAAACTCATATTTATCTCTAATTAAATAATAATGATAATAGTCTAATTTATTTAGTGATCTTAATGCTCGTTAAAATTCTAAATTCCTAGATAATAAGTTTGTTATAACATCAGTGTCCTGTAATACTAAAAACACTGGATCTGCTCTTGTCGCTGCCCTTGTTTTGTTGCGCCCTGTTTGTTTTCCCGTGATGCAGAAGCTGCAGCTGCTTCCGTCGCCCACACGACCATGAATCTGCAAATCTTTGGACCTGCACCACTGAATTTGTTTATGGCTCTTGTCTATGCATGCATGCGCACATTAATTACTTGGACAAATCTTGCGCGAAGAACAGAAATATTGACCCTGAATTCCAACTAAAACCATCCATTCACATTAGGTGGATATCTGTATAGTCCACACACCCTCACACAGTGCCAGGAATCACGTTTACAATGCGTATTTGAATCTGGTCAGGATCCCTGTGGAATTCAGGATTTTTCTTCGGTTTCCGCGAGAAATGAATTAGTTTCTTTGAAATTCACGGGACAATACCGTCAAAATACAGCTTGCTTCTGTACAAAGCATGTTGTCCAAGCAAAGCAACCAGCTACCTAGTTCGTTCGGAGTCTCCGATTCAATCCAACGGCAGCCACGTACGCACGCAATGGCTCTGACCGGCTCAAACTATCCCAACCACGGATCGTGTCATCGCGTGGACCTCGCAGTTCTCGAATGGGAATTAGGAATCAGGTGAGGAAAAGAGTTGGGAAAAAAATAAAAGATGTAACCGTGCCGCTGACTTCTGGTGTGTGGAGAAGGTCAGCGCACGTAGCAGCAGCGGGACGGGGCGAGGCCGGAGAGGGTGAGCAGCCACGCGGGAGAGGCGTGGTCCGCCGGCTGCTGCTGCTGCTGCTACTTCCCAACCACCCCCGATCGATTCGGTCACCGAAACTGCGTGGGCTCCGCTTAGCTTAGCTTGTTCCCGCGGTTTCGGCGGCGCGAGCGCATGCGCGACGCCGGTGGCGGGGGTAAACGGGGGGACGCTGGCTGCGCGGTGCGCGCGCGGGCGCCGTTTCCACGCTGCCATCTCGGTTGCCGCACAACCTGCGCCGTGAGGAAGGTAGCCAAAACCAGTGCAGGGTACCACATAATCATCTATATCTGTTCAAATCTTTATAGAACGTTTTTTAGTTAATATGAACTACTTTATTTAACATGAAAACTCCAGATTCACCGTTAAAATCGGACACTGGATATGAAACCAATGAAAAAGGCCAGTCGAAAACAAATGTGAAAAAGTGCCTGCTTTTCTCGAAGTTTGACAAGGAGAACGAGCCTATCCGGCCCGGGCGGAAGGGACGGAAGCGGGACAAGACGCGGTGCGCCTCAGAGTGGGCCACAGAGACGCGGGGCGCAGAAGGTCGCATCAGGCTTCCTGCCGCACCGAGGCGCGCGTGACCCCACCGCGCAGGCCCCGTGGCTGCCCGGGCGCTGGCGGGCTGGCTCGGACGCCCACACGGGTCAACGCCTAGAGGTGGAAACCACCTTAAAATATTCCGGCATTTCAACCCCACCCACCCCGCATATCCGTAAGTCAACTCTCCCCCCTCCTCACCTCTTCCGTTCTTAATGCTCTCCGCATTATAACCACCCACCTCTCGTCCCTTCTCCACCTTCTCTCTCCCCCTCCCCCTGCTCCGCTTCTCCCCACCATGGGCAACTCGCTCGCCTGCTTCTGCTGCGGCGGCGGCGCCGGCCGAGGAGGCCGCCACGTCGCCCCCGCAGCGCTCCCTTCCGACCCGGCCTACGACGAGGGCCTCGGTCATTCGTTCTGCTATGTTCGTCCCGACAAGTTCGTTGTCCCTTTCGCTGTGGATGACCTTGTGGCTGATGCCAAGGCGGCGGCGGCGGCCGAGGGGGAGGCCACCACGTTCCGGGCCATCTCTGGGGCGGCGCTCAGCGCCAACGTCTCCACGCCGCTCTCCACCTCTGTGCTGCTGCTGATGCAGGAGGAGTCGCCCCCCGCTTCAGCGTCATCGGGGTTTGAGAGCTCGGAGTCGTTCGCCGCCGTTCCGCTGCAGCCGGTGCCGAGGTTCCAGTCCGGGCCGATCTCAGCGCCCTTCTCCGGCGGGTTCCTCTCGGGCCCCATAGAGAGGGGGTTTCTATCTGGGCCGCTCGACGCCGCGCTCCTCTCCGGGCCTCTCCCTGGCGCCGCCACCTCTGGTCGTATGGGTGTCGCCGTCCCTGCGCTCCGCCGAAGCCTCTCCCATGGCGGCCGCCGTCTCCGCAATTTCACGCGCGCTCTCCTCGCGCGCACCCAGAAATTTCACGATTCTACGGATCTAGGCTCGCCGCACGCCGCCGCCGCCGTCGCCGCCTGTGGTGGTGATCCCTGCGGTCTGCAGTGGGCGCAGGGGAAAGCCGGCGAGGACCGAGTCCACGTCGTGGTGTCGGAGGAGCGAGGCTGGGTGTTCGTCGGCATCTACGACGGGTTCAACGGCCCCGACGCCACGGACTTCCTTGTATCTCACCTCTACGCCGCCGTCCACCGCGAGCTCCGCGGCCTGCTCTGGGACCAGCGCGAGCAGAAAGATCAGCTCCCCGACCAACCCAGCTCAACGCCTAGCACCACGGCCTCAGATAATCAAGACCAGTGGGGTCGCCGCCGCCGCAACCGCCGCTCAAGACCGCCGCGTGGCGCCGACGACGACCGACGGCCGTGGAACTGCTCCGACATGAAGCCACCAACGCAGCGGCCTCATCGTAGCAACAGCGCGAACGACCACATAGACGTGCTCAAGGCGCTGGCCCGCGCGCTGCACAAGACCGAGGAAGCTTACCTGGACATCGCCGACAAGATGGTCGGTGACTTCCCTGAGCTTGCGCTCATGGGCTCTTGCGTTCTTGCCATGCTTATGAAGGGAGAGGACATGTACATCATGAATGTTGGCGATAGCCGGGCTGTCTTGGCGACGATGGACAGTGTTGATCTCGAGCAGATCAACCAGGGCTCATTCGACGGATTGGTTGGGGATTGCCCACCATGCTTGTCGGCCGTGCAGCTTACGTCGGATCACAGCACTTCAGTGGAAGAGGTGGTTGAATCGGCTCACATCATGGTTCAAGCCTAATGCAATTGCTGTTCTTGACCTGACAGAGTCTCATATTTGCTGCTTGCCTGAATACAGGAAGTTCGAAGAATACGAAATGAGCATCCTGATGACCCATCTGCCATTTCCAAGGACCGTGTGAAGGGCTCGCTGAAGGTGACGAGAGCATTCGGGGCTGGTTTCTTGAAACAGGTTAGTTCATTGGCTATGTCCATTTCTTGCTGAAAGTTAGTTTTTTTTACCAATTATGATTAAGCCCTTTTGCAATTGGACAAGTTTCAACTTGCCAATACACTAGCTAGTTGCATATGGAGATTTCTTTTGCAAGTTGTGTGGAATTTCAGAATAACACAGTTAGTCATTATCTGAAATAAGTGTGTGACCTGGATTTCTTCCTTGAAATTGGGATCTGCAATGATGAGAAAACACACAGTCCAGATTTGATTATATCAGGTGTGGAATTAGTCAGTTTTGCAGCTTTTGCTGAGTCAACAACTCAACACATAATTAAGCTAGGTCAGAAAAAAAGAGGAAAACATGATCTGGTAATCTGGTACAGTTGGTCCAAAGTTTGAAAAGCAAAGCGAGCTACTCTTAGTTCTAATTTCAATGGAGTGGGAAATATGACCATCCTACTGCATTGAAACCGACCATGCCTGAATGTGACATTATGAACCATATGCTAATTTCGGCGGGCAAAAATTTCTGTGTATAAATAAATTGGTTAAATTCGTGAGTCACTGCATGTATAGCCTGTTCGAAAATTTGAAGGAGAAGCTGCCCCCAGGGGAAAATGAAGTTTCTTTTGCTTCTGGCTAAGTACAAAGAATCTGCTAGTGCAGTACTGAAATGTGGCCAGAAAGTGGTGAGTTGAGTGGCTTTGAAGGGAGGCACGTTTCTCCTCCCATGTGAAAGTATTGTCGGTTCTTTAGTAGAACTATTCTCTATTGTCAAATGTCAACTACACAAATCTATCTTGCTGCTATGCAAGAGGGAGGTCTCTTTCTTGGACTTGAAGTGAGAGATGTGATGAGACCGACAAAGCGATCTGCAATATTTTGTCAATGAAGAAACCCCCAGAAGTTAAACAGAATAAAGGATTGAATAAGTGCATCAGGGACTTTTCTATGATTTAGTTGCCTCTACGTTTTTCAGATAGCCTGATAGAACGTTCCAAATAGTTAATTCTGCAAGCAAAACCATAGCCGACAATTACATATATCTTTTTTGACTGTCTCTCTGCAGCTTATATCATAATCCCTTTGCATTTTAATCTCACACTCCCTCTTTTTTTTACAGTCCAAATGGAATGATGCACTACTAGAGATGTTCAGAATTGATTTCGTCGGGTCCTCCCCATACATATCATGCAATCCATCTCTTTTTCACCATAAGCTCAGCACAAGGGATAGATTCGTGATATTGTCTTCAGACGGACTTTACCAATATTTCACCAACGAGGAGGCGGTTGCTCATGTAGAAATGTTCATTGCAACAACCCCTGAAGGTGATCCTGCCCAGCATCTGGTCGAGGAAGTTCTTTTCCGGGCTGCAAACAAAGCAGGTGTGTTCGCAAAGAAGTCGCTATACATGTTATATGTGTGGAACTCTTTGTTGCAGTAACTTTTGAACTTCTAGAAGACAGCTGAATTTTGTCAATCAATGACCTGACCTCATTTTTACATCTCTTGCTGTTGCAGGAATGGACTTCCACGAACTGATTGAGATACCACACGGCGATCGTCGGCGATACCATGACGATGTATCCGTCATTGTCATATCTTTGGAGGGCAGGATTTGGAGATCCTGTGTGTAAATAGAAACAATAGTAGGCTAGAGAAAGAAATGGTATAGAGGAGTTCTTCCATGACTCAGACTCCTCCCCAGTTGCCACTGTACAATATCAACCAGGCACTGGGGTGTTGGATTCAGCTTGGGCTCTCGTCACATCCAGCTGAATCACAATGAATCGCCCAAAACAGCACGCCGCGTGGTATAGTATGTTGATGTAGATGAGGATTTGGCCAATTATTAATAACTGGAAAATTCGGCCAATTGGTCAGCCTTCTTTGACCTTTGCACGTGTTTTTTGTTCATAAGTTTGGGTACGAACTTGCATGTGCATGGGTGACTGATTCTAAGTTGGACTTTCACCATGGTTCTAGAAAAGGGTTCCTTTGGTCAGGAACCGTTTGCTGTGTTGACCTCTTAACTGATGCTAGCATCAGAGCTATCACAAATTGACCTTTTTTAAGGCACCCCATCTTGAACAATTCAGCAGGCACTGGCAGTCAGATTGCCAGCCTTATCAGTTGCAATGAGGTCTAAGTTATCCATGCCATGAATGAACCTTAGTTGACCTCTGATCTCTGCCCTACCGACAATCAATGAGCCCTTGTGATTTGTGAAGTTTACTTTGTGTATTGGATCCAGCACCTCTTTTTATTGGCTCCAAGATCGGGTCAGCCTCACTCTGTGGTTTCAACAAAAATGATGGATGAAAAACAAAGCTTTAGCTTCAAGATTTAGGCCTGAAGTTTATATGGTATAATAAAAATGGTTTAATTTTTTAGTATAAAATAAAAAATAGATTGTTCAATTAAATACTTTTAATTCATAAATGACTTCAAATCTAAGATTTTTTAAGTTAGTTTGACCGGATTAAAAAAATCTTGCATCTATAGTTGTACCAAACTAGACCTTATATACGCTTTTTTTTGGAGAGAGTAGGTAAACAGAGTTGGACATTGCGCTTACCTCATTAGATTAAGAGTAAATCCTCATAACATATTACATGTCAAAGGAAAAAATATTGGTTTCTTTTGGCATGAACGTGTTGTGGTTTCTTAAATTTCTCTCTCAAAAATTTGGATGAAACCAAACTTGTGTTTTCTGTCGATTGAGCCCAAAAGAATTTTCTTAAGAGGCGAAATTTTGGATGGGCCAAAATTAAACAGGCTAAGCCCATGTAATATTGTTCTGTTGGGCCCATAAACTGTGGGCCATAGCCTTCTCTGCCCCCCGTCCGGCCAGTCAAACCTCTCTGCGACTCCGCCTGCTTAAACCCTAGCACCGCCGGCCACCGCCGCCGCCGCCGTTCGCCCACGTCCTCGACGTGAGCCCCGCAGGTGCACCCGCGACAACGGATTGCTTCCTGCGAGTTGGCGTCTTCATGTTTCCCACAACCGGATTCGACTGAACGTTTGTGTTGGCACAGTGGCAGTAAGATGGCGCCGCCGCCGGCGAAGAAGGGGCTCTTCGTCGGTCACAACCGCGAGCTCCCGCCTCGCCCTTCCGGCCGTAAATGAGTAAGGTTGCCCTGGGCGAACCCGATTATTTTTTACTTGTGCTGAAATTGGCAGGTTCAACCTGCAATTTTAATCTCTGAAATGCAGCACAAGCATACTACGGAGCTCCGACTAGATAGAGACTTTTTTTGAATCCGAAGATGTCACTGTTCTATGCTTCGATTTTTCTTCTTATGATCGGCCGCGTTATCTTTTGCTCATATTTAGCACGATGCTGAGTCAGTTCGCAATCTAGATACCACTTTGCTTCCTGAAGTATATTTGTGTATAAAAGGATGGCACGATCTCTGAAACTTTGTGACTATCTGTTGATTTCAGTGATTTCTACACCTTTAGCTATATACTTGTAGTGTACTGCGAAGACTTGGAACCATTGACAATACATGTTATCATGTATCACTTTTTCCATGATATGCTCATGCTATGATTAACCATGTCCTTGAAATTTATTTGCACACTCGCAGGAAAAAATTATTTTGCATATGCCATTGAGGTCCGGGGCTGCAGGCTGAAACATTTATTCTCTAGGGAACTCTAGCTATTATTAGGTTGAGTTCATTTCTTCTGTGTCTTATTTCCAGACCTAAGCTTTTCAGCATGAGATTATTGGCGAGTCACTTGGCTTAGAAGCTTATCCATTTTTTGCATGTTACATTATTGTCATGTGGAATAAATGTTAAACATAATGCATCCATGACTGTGGCATTAACAATAGCACAAATTTCAAACGTTGCTTTGCTTAAATGTACTTATGCTGCCCATTAAAGAAATTCTTGCATTATTTCAATCTATATTGTTACCATGTAATCTTTTATGAATATTATAAAAATTATGAGCTTTTGTTTTCTATATGGAAGGCTATAGTTGCATTCTGAGTATAGTACTGAACTGCTGATTTTTGTTTCAGAAAACTAGCAAGAAGGTCCCTTTTGTTCCTACTTGACAAGTTGCTGGATTCTCACCATATGAGAAACATGTTACTGAGCTTCTGAAGGTCAGTAAAGACAAAAGCTCACTGAAGGTAGCAAAAATAAAGCTAGAACACAATAGAGAGCTAAGATGAAGCGTGACGAGATGGCCAATTTTCTTAGGAAGATGAGGTACGTTTCTTCTTTTTTTGTAGTGAAAAGAGTGTTGCCAAATTTCTAAAGAGAACTTGCTTTTGTTTGGAGGAGATAAAGTTTGGGCATCAGAGCTGTTAGTTATGACTCTAACCAATCATCTAAAAGTTGGTACAAGTCAAACCCAAGCCACCTTTGGCTTAGTCCTTTAGAATTGAACTGTGCAGCAGTACTGTCCATATATCATTATATATATCTCATTCAAAAGGTGATTATATGCATAATAGTCAAGAATCATTACTGCACCAATATTATCGTTTGTTTTCATTCTTTGCCTAGGTGCATGCTTAACTGTGATCTCTGAAAGAAATAAAATTTGGCATAAATTATTGGACCATATATTTTTTTAGTTCTGTACCTTTGTATGCTACAAGGTGATCCTAAAATTTTTTATTTATGGCAGGTCAATTTTTGTGGTAAATTTTCTGTTTTAGCCTTTTAGGACAATGGAATTCTTTAGAAGGATATTTTCAAAAGAACTGTTGAGTCCTATACTCAAAATTATGGTGAATCATTATTACATCTTAAATATAAGTGTTTTACTATTGCATGACTGACAATCATGACCTTAATTTTCTCCCCACTTCAACAATGCCTCAAACATGTTATCTTTTCTGCAATGTATATATTTCCAGAATCTTTGGTTTTTGTTGATCAGTTTCAGAACTGAGATTTATTTTAGATGAGCGTGCTTAACATTTAAAGATAGTCGCATCACAAGTATTCTGTATTTTATCGCATACAAACAAATCCAAGCTGTCTTTTCATAAGATAGTCGTATGTGTTGAAGCAATTAGCTAAAAGAAACTGCATACTTTTCCTAGTTGAGCTCATTCCACAAGAAAAACGAGCATACCATGGGACTAATTATTAAGGATTGTCTATAAAGAGGCAACCTTCACAGCTATCCTATTATATTGTCATCCATTTCTCCACAGATGGAGGCTATGTTTTGGTGCTTACGATTACACACCATGGGATCTATCACAAGTGTCCAAAGAGATGCTTGTATAGCTAGTAGGATACTAGACTAATGGAGATGTGAGAACTGAGAACTACTTTGTTTTAGGGTTCAACACACAGCGGAATCGTTCCTGTCAAAATCTGACAATAATGGTTATACTTTTGCTTGAATATCTTCTAGTATTAGGTAACCTAAACAAAATAACTTTTAGTTCAGGGATTCGATTAAAACTTTGCAATACAGTATTGGTGCTATGTTGAGAATTAGACAATAGGGTGTTCTTGACCATTATTCATTTTGATGTTCACAATTATATATCTGACAAAAAAACTCATACCAGTCTGCAGATCTGCTGGAGTTTATAACAAGAAGTGAAGTGGTGCAACTTGGAACTTCCTGTGAAGTCTTCGATAGGCTGGATTCATGTAACATCGATCCAAAAACCACACAGCTGTATCAGTTCGGTCGACCAAAATTTTGGGCTCGAGACTACGGTGGCCACTTGATCCTCCAACTCCTGGTGGGTAGCTAGATTCCTGTTCCATCAGAACATCTGCGTTGTTGCTATACTTTTCACGGTCTTATAATATTCTTTTGATTATTCAAGAAAGGAGTGAACTTCACCTTGGACCTCTCATGCCCCAGATAGCACACTGAAGTCTGAACCTGTATTTGTATACACAGTGTATCCCCGTATATCCTCTTGTTAGATCTGCCGCAGCAGCAGGTATGCGTGCCTGCGTGATAGAAGGTGAGATTCTGCCCTTCCTTGTATAGTTCGGAACGAAACAACCAGCAGGCCTTTTATGCACTTTGGCAGGTTGGAATGAGTGTGTAATATCGATCCTGCAACAAACGGTACAGTGGCCACGTCAACTCAGAGTGCTTGCCACTCTGCCAGGCTTCGCTACAAACCGGAACCTTTGTGACGACGCTGTCGTCGCGTGCTTGCCCGTGCATACGCCCAAACGAACTCTGCTTCCTAAACTCTAAATCCACACGACGATTAGTTATTATAATCGGCAGATAAATTCAAATTTTACCATGATAATGAATCAGGTCATTGCTGGTGATCGGCTATTAATTGGTTTTGGGAGCCCTGACCACAACACGTCGTGCATCGATCCATCTTTAGTGGTGGATCGATGGGGGTGATGGATTCCAAACGCTGAGGCCGTCATTTCACCTGTGCGCCGCCCGCGTCTCGATCGTGGCATCCAATCTGCCGATCGAGCAGAGATCGATCACATGATCATAAATGGCCATCATATAAACGTACGAGATTAGAGAGTTTTGCAGCGGTGCAAGTATGAAGCAGCTGCTAGCTAGGTCGAGGGCACATGAATGTCCGGGCCCAAACTAAACGAAGCTAGCTGAGGAGGAGGAGGAGGAGGAGGAGGTGATTAAGCTAGGTGGATTGGACGGTCATAGCATGGACGACGTCGACCTCGTTGTCGATCACCGGGGAGGGCGGTGGGCGGAGATCGAGGCGGGCGGCCGGCAGGGACAGTGGGTGATATGATCCGAATCTGCATGCACGGCAAAGTGCAGCAGCGCAGGGCCACCGCGGAGGCTTCTCCTTGACGCATCCTGGGCGCGCGCGCGCATGATGAAAGCGCAGCTAAAGCCGCTTGGTTCATGTGACGTACGGTGACTGAGACCCGTCCCCCGCCGCATGACAAGGACGTGTGCGGTGTGCCGCGACCGAGAGATTCCACGGTCAAATCGCAGCACCACCGGGGACTACACGATCGGCGCGCGCCCGCCGGCAAGATCGTCTCTTCTCGGTCCCCTTTACTAGATTTAATATTTTATAGTCTAATAAATCTGAATAGTAATATATAAAACTAGTATTAAAATTTACAAATAAACTAATATGTAAAAACTATAAAATACCATTTTTATATGTTTTTGCATATTAGATATTCACCTCAAGTTTCGCAAACATATCCCATCCTCCACGCACCCGGCGTACGTAGGACTAGATACCGCACGGCTCGGGCGATCGAGAATAAAGCTAATCTAACAACGTAAATCTCCGTACCATATAGGTAGATAGTAGGTTGGAAAACTTCACGGCCGAAAGCTATCTATCAGCCGAAAAACGCGCAGTGAATTTCACCTGCACAACAAAGCTTAACATGGTGCGCACACACACACCATGCGTATACGAATGATCAGATGGTCAGAAGGGCATGCATGCATATATGCAGCGAAGGCTGCATGGAGATTAATGCAAGCTTGTCCGTCGTCTATCGCCACTGAATTCTATGCGCATGTACGGCGCGCGTGGGAAGATAACGACGACGTCGAGCGGCACGCAGAGTTGTGGAGGTCGTTAACTCCTCTCCGGCGGCCACGCACGCACGCATGCACGGATGCACGTACTTGTGTGCATGTATATACGCATGTCTAGCTTGCTAGCGCGCGTACGTAGCTAGCGGGGGATGTCACATGTCCATCCATCCAATATCGATCCATGCATGGCCGGTTAAGTTTGATGGAGACGTGCATATGGCCGGCAGCGTAACACACGGAACAGGAGCCGGCCGGCCGGTCGGGGCAGTAGCTAGGAGTGTACCCTTCTCTTCTCTCTTTCATTTTTGGCCACTACTGAAAGGGTATGCATGCATCGACTGTACATGCAGAGATTAGCTTTCATGCACGCAAGCAGAGTTACTACATTGCGGAAATGGTCAGTCAGATGCAGCTACTGTAAATTAATAATTTGTACTAGCTAGCTACCATTCAATCGCATTGCTTTGAGGGGATCCCGGCCGGCCAGCTGGCCGCTGTTCTGTCTTAGTGCTTTATATTAAACTATAATTATTTTTAAAATCTAAAGCTTTTTAAAATAGTTTAGATTCTGACTCTAGATCATAAAACTTAATAACTGTAGAATCTAAAACTAAACTAAAATTCAAAAACTAGAAAACATCAAATTTTTCGTATTCTCGCAGGATAGATATTCACTGTATGTTTATTAAAATTTAAATCTCCTCCAAACAATCCATATAGTACTGGTAGTAAAATCGATGTGCAGAAACCATGTTTGAGCAGTGCATACGTACGTGCAACAGTACCCCACTATTCTCAGAAATATTCAGTCAAATTAAGGACCCGACAATACTTCAATATATATGTACATCTATATATGCGTCAATTTATGTCGTGTCGTACCTGTCTGGTTGGCATGCATATATACATGTGTAGTATGCCTGCATGAATTTACGCCATCGATCTCAACATTTGTTTTTAATTAGGAATTAATTGGTTACTTTTTGCGAGGTGGATGGCCTGAAAGATTAATCTGTTTTCTGATCTTAATACATGCGTCCATCGAGCTAGCTAGCTATCGTGTACAGCGACTAGGTCATCGTTTATTTTATGTAGGTACGTAGGATGCCATGCCATTGTCATCGTTTAATAAAGGGACTCGAAAAACTTGTCAAAGATGTCGTCTGCATGCTAATGTACATTATCCTAGACGACATGGGATCTGAACTTTTGTCTCCAATAGTGGGCTGCAGTTAACATATGCTGAACTATGAACAATTAACGTATAGTACTTGTCCTGTATGAAAGAAATCATGCAACCCACGGCATGCATCGTCCTCAAAACCGGACAAATTAATTGGAGGAAATCAAATCTGACTGCAGCTTTCCAGAGTAGATAGAAGCCAAGGGCATCAGATTCTTAAGCATCAATTGGGATCTCTGCATTCATGTACATACAAAGACGCTCTCGAGTAACATATAATTTGGAACATACGTTGCCTTGGTGCTTTCCCTGGACCAAGCCAAATTATACATTAGTAAATACCTCTCCTGCAAATGTAGAGGTGGTTCCAAGCTAGTTGCCCTCATGGTAATATATCATATCCATGCATCGATCATGCATGCATGGGTGTGAGCTAGCCCTGCTAGCTACTTGCATGGCTTTGCAATGTATGGTTGTGCTCATGTGATGCAACGTGAGCCCAACCACGGGATCTCTCCCTCTCACACACACACATGCATGCAGATATCGGCAGATAGCAGTGCATAATTGTAAGTTGTGAGTTGTGACTACTAGAAAAAATACTGTTGTTGCTTTAACAAACTTTTACAGACAAGTAACTAGAAAATTGCAATGGAAGTATATATTGTTCAGAGTTCAATCCATGCTTGAGGTTGGTTGAGCCTGCGTGCTGCAGGGAGATGGGCAAAGCGTAGGACCCAAAGAGAAAAAAAAAAGCAAGGTCTGGAGGTCGGGAGGGTCTGATGTATAAAGCTAAAGCTGCCATTTTTTCTGATCCCTCTCTATGCGTGTGATTTGTAGTACACTCTGACAGGAATCTGATACCCCTGGCCTGCTGTCCTCGCCTCCCATATATATTTGAAGATATCACCAGCACAATCATCTCTCTGATCTCTCTCTCTCTCACACACACTCCCTGACACATACACACGTATGTAAACTTGCATGCATTGGATGTCTACTACAGTATTACTGCAGACTCTGAAATAATCTTGAGAAGATGGCGAGACGATACATCTGAATTTCTGAAAGGAACGCACAGCTTGCGCACTAGTTGAATTTGTTTCTCGATCAGTCAAGAGAGATGCAAGTATATATTCATGCCACATGCGATGTTGCGCCCCGCGATAGAGATGAGCAGGTCGCGACAGCAGCGGAAAGCTAGAAGAGATAGATGGCCATTCATAAATCCACCAATCTCGGTACAGATCTATGTCGACAAAGAGTAGAGCTAGCGAGCGCCCAAGATTAGATCTGACTGGTTGATGTTTGTGGATACATGGTGGTAATTCAGTAACTCTGGTGTTTAATTTACGACATATATTCTTCAAATTTCGTACCGTTCAGTTGTATCTTGTATGCATATGCATGCATGTATATATACTGGATACACACTGGCATGTATTTCTTGCGTACGTATATATATAGAGAGAGATATCTGATCCTAAACAAAGTTTTTTCTAACATATACTATTAAACATGAGCATTGTCTAACTAGCAGCACTTCACAAATTTCAGTCCAACCCATACATTAACCTCTCTGAACACGGGTTCATGCGAGTGAGGGATGAAATGATCAATATGTAATAAAAATTAAATTGTTAACTACATAAATCGTGTTGCATAGCGCGCAGTACTAAAATATGAGAGAGAACTTCAAAATTAAGTTGCTGTTAATAAGTATGAAATAAAAGGAGCGATAATATTTGAAAGTTTATTGCATGGTGGCGCCGCCACTTCAAACTAGCCTGATTCAATTTACCATTTAATCTATATTTCTACTCAAAAGAAGCCATAACATAAAATGAAGCTAGTTAAGTATACTTGGGAGGTATAATTCTTTATCTTTATATAAAAGTTTAGTACTAGTCCTATTCTGTACATTGTAGTATGTATATGTGGTAGCTAAATAGGAGAACGTTTGTATTCCTTTCACCACTATATATATACATGGTTATTCCTCTAGTTTTAGTGTACGTATTCAATGTGCCGATCGAGGTCATTTTAATGTTTTGTCAATAAGGAAACCCATTCTGTTTTTGTGGGGTCAGCGGATACTGCTAGCGAAATTGTTTAAACAATTATGACTTAATTGTTTTAGAATATTCAAATTTAATAATAGCTTCATGTTTATCTAACCTTAGCATGAATAAAAGTATAAAATGAGACCTTGGGATCATATGCTAGCTCTAAGTAAGAATTGTGTGGATAGTCGAACTTGAATTATATAAAATGCCATTAGGGTTGCATGAATAGGAATATTACGACAATTCCTCATCTTAAAGCACGAGCTTCTAAGGCCTTCTTCGAAATTCAGAAAATTTTGGAGGCCTACTAATCTAATTTCTGTAAAAAAAAACCAAGTATTTTGAATTAAGAGATCTAATTAAGCTGATGAAATCTAAATTAACATGTAATTAAACACAGTGGTCAATGTGGAGCTAGGTCGTAGCCTTTATTCCCTCTCCAAGAGGGGAAGACTGCATTGGACTGCGCTAAAGCAGAGGGAAACTTAGATTCCCTCACAGTGACAGGCAACCAAACGAGGAGAGAGATAGAGAGGCTAAATTGGAGAGACTGCTGCATATTGCAGAATGGAGCTGAGCTAGCAGAGCAGCAGTTGCTACAAGCAGGGGGGGTGTCAGCAACAACAACGTTCATTACAGTAGTATATTTTTCATCTGACCAGTGACCTCTAACTCTGGGAGTGGTTTTTCAGTGTCTAGTTTTTTTATGCAATTCAAATAGTCATAACAATTTTAAAAAAATATTAAGTTAACATGCAATTTAAAATTCGACCTATATAAATGGAAGAAAAGAGCAAATATATTTGTCAACTTAACGGTGTGCGTGTACTATGTATAGTCATAGTTGCTTTTTTTTTCTAACTTCTAAAGACCGAATTTAAACTTACTTGTCTGTAGAGCGATATATCTTTGTAACTTTTTGATTTTTTGTGACTATTTGAATCGCATGCAAAAAAGAAATAAGGGGACATGCCCTTACCGGTGAATTGACTTTGTCACACACACACTCTCTCCTTTAGTTACTGTACATTTGGCTACATAATCAGCTAGCTCGTACGTAAACAGACAAACTCTTTTGCTTTCCACATTGCATTGTCTTACGCTTTCAGTTCAGTTTGGTTCAATAATTATCTCGATCTACCAAACGGATTTGCCCACTAATTAAAAAGCGTGTGCGATAGTCTCAATCTAACTACCTCTAGAAAATGCATTTCACATGTGGATAGATTGAGACGACTGCCTCTGACAGCCTGCTTCCCGCCAAAATTTAAAAAAATCATTTGCCTGATTAATTTAAGCAAACAGTAAAGATTGTTGCATTATATATTTATGTGTGCTAACAGTATAATATTACACATATATACATATATATTATTATGTAATTATTGTACACATATTACAAGACAAATTCATCACATACATATAATGCCACACAAGTACATTGGACAGTCATAGGCCTATCACATATATGACAAATTTCTCTGTGTATGAACTGACACATATCACAACAAACGTTTTGGATATCTTCTTTGTCCGTGAGATGGCTAGTGCTTTTAGAGATCTCAGAGTATTGCATGAAATATGACAGAAAAAATGTTACAAATTAACAATGCTAGCTACTACTGATAAAGAAATTTGTGAGGATGATGCCTTCTTGCACGGATCGTTCACTTCTCCACCTTCGTAGGTAACTTTTGTCATGTGGTGTGACTTCTGAGGCAATAACGAATTGGAAGGTGATGACGGCGGCGCTAGAGCTACGTACTTCTTGCCACTTGGGCGAAGTTGGTTGAGGAGGTGCGTGAGCTGCAGCCTCGTCTTGTGATAGATATGAGGGAGTAGATCCACAACTTGCGTATGTATGGGGGGTGAAGGAGGCAGAGGTGGATCTGCTTCAACTTGCCTTTGGGATGGAAGGAGATGAGAGCAGGGACAATGCTTTATTTTTTCCAATTGATAGGCAATGGAATCATGGTCGCTTCTTTCATATGTATCAACTTGATTGGCAAGGGTGTCATGGTCGCTTGTTTAGGATGTACCCTTCTCAGTATGATAGGACCAAATAGAGTATTTCTCAACAAAACCTTGTTTGACCAAGTGTGATCTGATTATATCCGATTTTTTTTCATACCTTTTGGTTCTTACAGTCTACACATGGACAATATATTTCCTTCGTCTTTAAACTTAAAGCGCGCCTCTTAGAAACTATAGAACATCATATT
>KE372711.1:646960-672930 GCA_000418225.1 Zizania latifolia | reverse complement strand
TGCCGCCGCCGCCGCCGCCAACTCCACTTGGAAGCTGGCCGTGGTGAGCTTGCTGTTGCTGAAAGAATCATCATTTATTCCAAATCAAACACATCCGCCAAAGAGAATTAAAGGCGATAAATCGAGATCGCAAACTAAAAGACAGAGATGGTATATTCAACAAGAGATTTCTCAAAAGAGAGTAGGAATATTTCCTCAGCCATTTTCTTTGGTTTTGCTTTTTTCATGAAGAAGCCAAATATGGCCACTCATCATCCTAGATAAAAAAAGCAAGAAAGAAGAGATCTTGGCCGAGAGCAAGCGAGAAATTTTTACCTGATGGTTCCAATTGGGTGGATCAAGATAGACGGCCGGAACCGAAGAAAAGACCATGGTATAGAATTGATTTCTTTTGATCTTTTCCTACTTGGAGCCTTCCCTTTTGGTTTGTTTGTTCCTCCTCTCTTCTTTGTAAGACAAGGGTATATAGCTGCTTTAGAGAGGCCAGGGATCATGCAAGGATGGAGAGGTGAATCGATAAAGGCAGAGAATAACACATCCACTAGCAAGCAGCAAGCTTTGTAGGAAGCGGGAGTGGTGAGATAGCTAGCTAAGCTGCCTAGCTGCTGAGAAGAGAGGTCTAACGACAACTCTGCCCTGCCTGCTTGCCTGGCTGAGTTAGCTGGGAAGGAAGAGGAGGAGGAGGAGGAGAATGAAGAGGAGAGAAGAAAAGGAAAGAGATGGGGTGGAGAGGGAATGAAAGGGAGAGGGAATAAAAGAAGGGGGCTTGCTACCCCTTTTATTTCTTCCCTTTTTTTTGGGACTTAGTGGTGTGTTTGCAATTTTGCATTATATATATTGGGTTGTGAAACATATATATGCATGGGAGGAGTTGAATGGAGAAGAGAGATGTTTCCTTAGCTCATAAGCTAGCATGTGTGTGTGAGATGGATATATAATGTATGTGTCTAACTAGCCAGCTATATATAACTGGGGAGTGAGAGCTGAGAGAAGGGGGGTTTCATCATGCAGAGGGGAAAGCTGAAAACCCTAGATTTCTAGGAGAAGAGAGGTGGCCTTGGCTGCTAGCAGAGATGCACTGTTTGGAAGGCTGCTGGTAGCTGGCTTTGTTCGCTTGCTGTTCTAGCTTGGCTGGTTAAGTTATTAATCAGCTATTATCTATCTGGGGGTTAAACAGTGGAGACAGAGTCAACTAGAGGTTATCAAAATGATGTGAGCTACAGGTGTGTCTAGGGGGCGGCATTCTAGTGTATGTGCAGGCAAGGGTGCAACTTTATGTCCATTTGACGAAAGAGATCAATCAGTAAAGCTGGTCTTTCTAGTCTTAGTCCTCTTGGACTCTTGGCCAGTGGTTGTTTACAATTCCCCTTCTCCCTCTTTCTCCAAAGTTAACAATGCAAGTGGCTAGCTAAACATGGTAGTCTACGTGGAAAAATTTTAATTCTAAGAAATAGCTGATAAGTATCTATCCGATAAGAATTTGCATAGGTTGACGTTTTCTAACTTTTAGTACTAGTTCATTTCTAAATTATATAGATAATGAGTTTCATAATTTATATCTAAAATCCGAATAAACCAGTGTTACTATATAACTTTTAAGTCATTCGATAGAGGGGCAGTACATCTACCTTGATTACTAGTCTGAGTGCTAGTAATGTTGCGCGTATATGTATAGACGTAGAGATGAGCAAGAGATGTTGATTGAACTTTTTTTTTATCTTCGTCTAATATATTAGTGTATTGTGTCCATGGTTATTAATTTCATCCAAGTCCTTTTTAGCTCCTGTAGCTTGACATGCATGACTGTCCTGCATATGTAGTACTCGTAGTTCAGAGTGCAAGTACTGGGTAACTTCACTACATGCATGGATGATGGGCTAGCTATAGATCTATGCAAGCTTTGTAGCTTTTTCTTTCTCTCCATTATTTGTACAAAATAATTAAGAAAACATGGCATTTGAGTATTAATATTATCGTAAAGCTTTACACATTTGAATTGTGCAAGATCTGGACAGATCACAAATATTCTTATTCTGTTCTGGTCGTTGTTCGATAACTAAAATTTAACTGACTTTCATGCTTGGCATTAATAATTAGTGGGCATAATCTTTCCTGTCAAATATTCTGCCCGGCCTCCCCACCATGCACATACTAATTATTTTTTCTGCAAATGATGGGAGAACAAGCTAGGATTTGTGCTCTCTCGCTTATAATTAGGTTATTATTATTCTCCCTAGTTTAAGATAGATAGATAGCTAGCTAGCTTCCAGCAGTTAACTTAATTAAACATAGAGCATACTATTCCTTATCTAGGACTGATTAGTCATAGATAATTAAACGGTTATATATTAATCTCTAGCGGACTATTAATTCAAACCGTTACAGATTTGAACGTAATCTACGACGGTTCAAAGTATAATTAAACGTAATCTATAACGGTCTAAATATAAGTCAACAACCGCTACCTCCCCCGTCGGTCATTTGCACCGCCCGGGTCGGGCGAGGAGCGGCGCGGCCTTCGACCACGACGCCGCGTCCCCGGCTCCCCCTCCCATTCATTTCCGCGGCACCGGCCACCACCCCATCTCCGCCGGGCCAGCCACCGGATGCGGCGGCTCGTGGGCTGGTGAGGATCTCCCCACCACTGTCGCCCTCCGGGAATGGTGTTGCCCTGTTGGGGAGTAGAGGGAGGCGAGGCGTCCACGGAGCGGTGATCTCGACGAGCGACACGCGGCGAATTGGTGACCTCGGCAACTAGCCTCCCCATCGGTGACCTTGGCACCGCCCAGAGGAGGTGCTCACCCAGACGTCCCCGGTTCTCCACTGCACCGCCCCGGTCTCCGCCTCTCCGGTGTCCACCGCGCCAGGCGCCACCTAGATACCTTCCCCGACCCAAGCCCTTGGGACCGCGCCGCCGTCAAGATCCGGCTCAACGGCGCAACCCTCCACCGATCACTGAAGGTCCGATTCCCCCCCTCTGCTTTGCTTCCGCGCATGTCAAAATTCCACCTTTTCTTCCCTTCTTCCTTGCAATATTGCATTCAGAGATATTAAACCTGACGAACTTGTTCTCGTTCCATGCTGCGTCCTTAACGGGAAAAAATGTTCTGAACAATCCCTTTTCTAGTTGTTCCCAAATCCCAATTATATTTTCAAGTACCATAGCTCTACACAACTTGCTCATGGCATGCTTGATTTGATTAGGTGGTGAGTCAAATGGCCAAGAAGAGGAGGTGGGGGAGCAGCTGATTCTTTTCTCCGGGAATGACTACATCTACATGGGCCTCAGCTCGAATCATGAAATTCGTGATGCCACACTGAAGGTGCTCTTGTTCTAGCTCTCCTTACATGAATGATACGTGTATGTGAACTGTATATGGGGATGTGTATGGATTGTGTATATAAGCCTATGAATTATATCTGTCTATTCAGAAGGCATGGGCTGATGGGCGTATGGCTAGCAACTCAGGTAATTTTTTTGCTTGGTAAATACTGCTTCCGTTCTAAAATGTATGTAACAATATAACACTTTGAAAATACTCGTACTATCTCCGAAATTGATTACTTCTCTCAATTACTTCTCACATAGATTTAGTTCATAATCACTGACCATGTGACGGTTGAAAAAACATATAGATATGCATTTTTAACCGACACAGATTAGCTGATCTGTGGTAGTATATATATTTTGAAGGGGCCACTGCAGCTGTTTATATATGCATGATTGTTCATCATCCTAAGGTTCTTATCGAATGTTCAGAAAAGTACAGATGGGCGCTGATGCTTAGACTATTCAAGTAATATTTCATCATTCGACTTTGTGTCGAATAGCTTTAGCAGTTAAGATTCTGCTCTTTTGCTTGCTCTCAGGATGCGTGTCATTGTGTGTGCTCAGCTATGGCTCAATTCTACTTTGGAGTTTGGAGGCATTGTGTGTGGAGCAGTGAAGCCTCAACTCGATTTCACAGAATAATCAGTCCATTATATATATGGTTTTCCTCTTGGACCGAGAGAATTAAGAATATAGCATCCCCATTGTTCAACCAGATACGTGTGGTGTTTTATAAAGAAACTCTAGTAGCATTCTGAAAAGCAGCTATTTATTTGGGTTCTCCAGCTTTTATATATTGATTTTTTTAATTTCTATAGTTACTGAGTTTTACAATTTGCAACAAGAATTTGAACCGTTTATGGAGTTATAAATTTTGGGAGTAGCTGCAATTGTCATAATCTCCTCTAAACAAGGCATTATGGTCCTATTTGAGGAGACTCGGACGGCTATAGCTACTCTCAAAATGTTCTATATTTTTGTTTTAAATTATGAAACTCAATTGCTGAAGAATCTATAAATGAATTAGTATTTAGAAGCAAGAGAACCCGTATCTGATTGTAACTATATACTCACTAGTTACTTTTCAAAATCTTAAGCTCCAAACAGAGCCTATATATCTGTGCCTTAATAATCACACTACATCACCTTCTTTGATCTGCTAATTATTATTTCCAACACATGATTTGCCTCAGGTGTTCTTTCCAACAGTGCTGGTTCACTGCGAGCTGGCTGCTCATTGATCTCATCTCCATTAGCATCACTAGCTACGAGCTATCTAATCTAGTGAGAACTGTGCGCGCGCACTAGATAGTGTGCTAGTCGAAAAAGGATAAAAGAGGAACAAAAGCAGGGCGAGCGTTTATCACTTTAGTTCTTCCTCTGTGGCGTTCTGGGTTGCGCTTTTCACCGGCAGTTGGAAATCCGGCTCTGACATACGCTTGAATGATTCCCCAAAAAAATTCTCCAGTTTTGAGCACTTGATCAGATAGACTATCAGTGTGTGCGCATGTTCTGGAATTCCATATATCATGGCATCCATGGAGACTACCATATAGCAGGGGAGCGGCCGGTGTAGGGCCAGGCAGTGCCCGCTTTGGCCCTGCATTATTATTGCTCATGACTCACTGGGGTTGCTGATTAAAGCGAAAGACGCAGAGGGAATTGAAAGGCTCTCCAGCCCAGGCAGATCACATTGTAGAATGTGAGCGAGATTCCCTCGACATTGCAGGATGTGCCGTGTGCGCGAGATTCCGAGACACACACAGCAGTACAGCACATGTAAGAGCAATCCCAACGTGAATCCCAACTCACGTGTATTGGATGAAAGAGAGAATAAGATATCATCTTTCTAATAAATAGTTTATTAAAAAATATTTTTATTCGATCATCAATCATCTCTCTTTCCTCTTTCAATCCTCTCTTTTACTTTTCTTGGTTCTCGTGAATAGCTGATTTCTTGCATAAGATCTAGTTTTCATGATTTTTTCTCTTTCTCCTTATTAACTTGCTTACCACATTAATCTTTTACTTACATGACAACCTATTTAATGTCATGAACACTAGGTGGCATGGAGAGTTAGGAATACCCTAAGGCAGCTAGCCACCCTTAGATTTTTTTTTAAAAGGCAAGTAAGAGGGTCGCTGCACAATATATTAAAGAGGAGGATAACAAAATACAAAAACGTTTAGAAGAGCGATAGGATACAATTTTGGAGGAGGGGTTGAGAAAAACATGGAGTAGCAGAATGGGGTGGAGAAATTTATGAAAAAGTCCTAGCTACAGAGAAGGAGTTTAGGTCCTTTACAACTTGATGAGCAACTGAGTCAACGGAATCGAACGCCGGATTGAAAATCCTACGATTACGCTCTTTTTAGATGTTCCACCAAGCGTACACGAGAATGCCATTGAAAACTTTGCGCCGGTTTGGACGGATAACTTTCTAAACATTGTGCCACCAAATCTGAGTATTTTGCTGGGTGTTCGATAGGGAGATACCATCCAAGCCGAGGAGGTTTTGTAGCCGAGCCCACACTTGCTGCGTGAAGGTGCAGTGGCCTGCAAGGTGTTGCGTGGTTTTGTGCGCCGCAAAACAAAGGTGGCAGAAAGGGGGGCATGGCCATCCCCGCTTTAAAAGGTTATCCGCAGTGAGAGTTTTGTTCTTAATCATCGTCTAGACGAAGAATTTGCATTTAGACTCAGTTCGTCCCTGCCAAAGCTCTTTGTTGATGATCGAACGATAAGAACCAACGAATTGGACGTTGTAGACTGACTTCACGTTGAAAGAGTTGTCGGAGGACCAACGCCAACCAATCTCATCATCAGTGTTTTCTTCCAAAGCAGTGTTGGCAATTGCCGAGGCAATTTGGAAGAATTGGGAGAAGTGGCGTTGAGATGCAAAGATGCGGGCGGAACTGATCCAGCTGTTGTTCTGAAGTGCCCTTTGGACGGATAATCCTTTTTGCCGGTTGGATTGGAACAGGTCTAGTGCCATGAGGGAGAACGGCGTGGCAACAAGCCAGCCAACTAGCCAGAACCTTGCGCGCGAACCGCTGCCAAGCCTGATTTTGGTTGACGCGCTGAAGAGCTCTCTGTCTTTCGGAGAACAAGGGAGCTCCAGCGATGCCCAAGGCTATTGGCCGTCGATCCAGCTGAGCCAGAGCCAACGAAGGCGCAAAGCACGTCCCATTGCTTCCAGGTTTAGGATGTCGAACCCTCCCATGTGTTTAGGCATGCAGGTGGATCTCTAGTTCACAATACAGGAGCCCCTGAGGCGGTGAGGTTTGAACCTTTGGCCCAAAGAAAATTTCTACAAATTGTGTCCAGTTGTTTGATCAGCCATCTATTTTCTTGGAAGACGGAAAGGTGGAAGATGGGCACCGCGGAGAGGCTAGCCCGAATGAGAGTCAACCACCATTTATTTAGAAATTTTTAAATAATCTTTTTATTCAAAATTGCAATTTCAGAGTAGCGTTTGGAAAAATTATCGATCGCCATATCCGTATTGGCATCCACTTTGGGATTTTCATAGAATTGTTTCTTTAGTTTAAACTAGCTAACTCAATCTTGAGAGGTGACACTTTTTTTCATATACTCAACTAATATCTCAATCTCCCTTATGCACTTCTTCATTCTGTAATCTGACCATATCAAGTAAACTTACATATTTTTGGTGTAACTTAATAGAATAAAGTTTTAAGAGTATTAGTATAGTTTCATAGATGTGTTGAGCCATCAATGAAATATGTGCTATTGTAGAAGCCGTCTACATTAGGATAAATAAAATATCTTCTTTCAAGATTATATCTTGTCAAAGAAATTATCATTCAGTAATGGTTTTCACATCTATAATTAGATCGCTCGAGTTATAGAGGGATTTCTAGTGGATTGTTTCTCCTGTCACCTTTTTGCTTAACACGGTGCACGTACTCCTCCTTCGGAGGTATTAGGCTTTTATTTCACTGTGAGAGAATCACCGGACATCCTACAAAACGAAAATAATTCCACCGACCGCACGCTGCCAGTGACCAAAGACGCGGGGAGGAAGGAAGCGTCTAATCGGTTCGATTATTTTCCTCGTCAGTTGATGGACAGAGCGAGAGAGGTGAAATTACTTCGTATAAAAACTTTATTTTCAACGTAACAGTGTGAATAAGGTATTAATTAAATAATTCTGTTAGCTCTAATTTTCAGACAAACTAATCGTATAGTTAATCACAATTTATTAATTAAGCACATATTAAGAAAAAATAATAAGCTAAAAACCGAGTCTTTATAAAATACTCCATCTCTCTCAAAATACATAATTATAAATCATCAAATTAATAAAAAATTTATTTTTACTTTCTTATCTATTATCAGTCATAAATAAAAGATTGATTCTTTAATATCATTATCCATCACTTCACAAAAAAATTATTTTTATCAATAATTTATTAATTTTATCTTACAAATAAATATTTTATGTTTATCAATAATTTATTAACTCTATCTGAAAAATAAATTTGTAGATATGATTTATCTTAAAACTATTTTTTAGGTGACAAAGGGAGTAAATTTTAAATGCCTGGAGAGAGTATTAATTAGCGGCGGTCTTATCTCAAGAGAGAAAAAAAAAGAGGAAAATAGCGGTGGTCTCGCTCCCTTGCCCTTGCCGCCCAGTCGCTCACCCACCCCGATCCGTCTCCCCATCTCCCGATCTACGGAGACGCTAGATCCAAATCGAAGCTAGCCGGTGTCGGACGAGGAGGAGCTTCCGGGCGGCCCCCTTCCGCTTAAGCGGCTCCATCTCGAAGGCGGCCCCGGGCGGTCGGGTAGGCTGGGAGATTCTCCAGTGATTTCGTGTTCGTGGGTACGGAACTACGGATTCCATAATGCAGCCTGCTTGGATTGTTTCGAGAGTAATTCATTCTTTGCTCTGATTCTGAGTAATCAAATCGGATTCTACCTTGCTTTTCTTTCTTTCTTCTTAGAGACTTTTCAGTCCATCCGGTTAGCTACGGATATGATTTGATTGTTCTAAAAGCAGTTTGTTTCCATAGAAATTGGGGGAAAACACAGAACTGGCTTTAAGCTGGTCTCATAGATTTGTGTGAGATAGAGGCCCTCATAGTTTGAGGTTAGTTGTAATGTAGATGGAAAATTTTCGTCCAAATTGTGCGAAATGGATACATCTCTGGATGATTTTGCGACAGCAAATTCTAGTAATTATGTTTGTTGGCAGATAGATTCGCAGGTTACATAGTGCTGAACCAGTGAATCCTTCCATTGTAATAAGAAGATAAATGATCTGTTGCAGAATTGACAGTAGTGGCATTCACATTAGATAAAATATATTTCTTTGTCACCGTAGTTAGAAACCTTCGGTGAATACTGACCTGTTTGCTAGTTTTATTCTTCAAACATAATATGCTTGTTTACTTTTCTAATACCTCACGCTGATGTTTCTTTAAAAATACTTCATGCTGACAGAAATTTACTTGTTATCTCATGCAGATTTGTTTTGTTGGCTCCATTTTCTGCTGGTTAGAGGCAACTGATATGTACTTGTTGATTGAGATGATCAGCTGATGGTGCATTTGAATAGCAGGGATTAGGTTCTGTTTCTGCTTATGCTTCGTAGGCAATGGCTAGCTCAGGCAAAAACTTCCGGTCTTCAAGCAAACCAGGCGGTGACAAGAAATACCAGGGTGCATTGGTTGCTTCTCCAGCCAAAGCCATTTCGCCCAAGACAGTTCAGCAGATTGTGCCAGCAAAACATCTGATCTTGAGTGGGGAGTCTACAAGTCATATTGCATCGTTTTTGGTAAAGGTTGCTGCCTTGGAGGTAGTAAGAAGATTTTCAAAAGCAAAATGTCCTTTTATATGGAATTCTATTCAAGCATTGCAAGTTCTTGGGTACCCTCCGTTTAGGTGGATTCAACAGTGGGCACCACTCAAATTTGTTGTTCAAGGCATTCAGGTTATTTTAGCTCTCAGCCTCAGCCCTTATGCCTTGAATCTCTTGATTTCCAAATGGGTAGTATTTTTTAATCTTTCTGATATTTTTTCCAATACAGAAATTATCCATGCCGCTGTTGTTTCTTTCTGTCACAACATCATTATGTGATCGGCCTTCCAGGCGCAATGATGAACTGGGTAGCAACACAGAAGCTCCTGATCTACCTTCTGAATCACATGAAACGGCATCAACTTCTGGTACAAGGTTGGTTAGGACTTAAGACTCAAGAAAGGAACATTAGAAATATCTCTTAGCTGAGGAATGTGTTGCTAGTGTGTTTTCATTGAACCATACCATTCTAGCTCTGACCATATCCTGCTGCAACAATGAAATGTTATGGAAAGGTTCAGCTGTGCTTCATTCCTTTTGTGTTCTTTTATTTCTTGTTTCAGGGATGTTGCTGATGGCACAAAAGATACTGAGCCCGAGAACTGGCTCGTGTTACTTTTCGGGGAACTTGAGAAACAAGGCATCACTTTGCCTGAGAGGTGAATTTCTACTAACTTGTTTGTTATTTAGGAGTGGTATATTTTATACCATCATTTTTATACTGTGAGTTATTGAGTTAGTGAGCTACCACAATAGCACAAGGATCTACATGTATGAAACATACTACATACCCATTCAGTATGCAGGATAAAAAAATGGCAACATCTTGATATTATTTTGCTAACGCAGTTCTGGATATTGTGACATAGCTAATACTAAAAATGGCAGCTTACATTACAAGAGGATGGAAATTCACGGATGTGTGATATAGGTCAAATGCAACTCCAATGCTTCATAGAATTAGAACAGTGTACCTTGTTGGTAGAGTTCAAAGCTTCAAGCTATGTAAGCCTTTGGTTTATGAACTGGGCCTCAGTAGTATATTGAGCTTATTTGCATTGATATCAGTATTTAGACTATGAACCTGAACGGCAAAGATGTCATATAGCTGAGAGTTTAACTTATGGATGTTTCAGATTCAGCGAGGATGAACTACGCAGATTTTACATTGCAGCAAACGGTGACTTTTCATGCTTGCTCTCTTCAGTCAAGAAGACAATTCGTTGGCGGGAAACTTTCCACATACTCACATTGCATGAACTCGAGAAGTGGTCCCATTTAGTTTTTTGGCATGGATTTGACACTATGCTTCGGCCTTGTTTAGTAGTTCGTCTTGGCCTTGCATGCTCTAGTCTACCTCCATGTGATAGACCTCGTTTTGGGCAAGCAGTAGGTAACTTCTTGACCTGCTTTATGTGGTCATTCATTTATGTCCTAGATCTTTTCATGTGAATCGTGATAGTATCTATCATCTTTGAACTGGAAAGACAGACACACATAGTATAGGAAATTGTTTTCATGCTAGCAGGAAAATATTTTTTTAATAAATATATTTCTTCTACCAAGATAGTCCATCACTAGTTAGTTCCACTGAGAGAAAGAATGTGATATTTCTTTAACAACATTTTTTATCCAAGTTTTGATACTATAGTAAGATTCTGTCTGGCTGATTTACCTCTTCTTTCTTTCATTGGCATGCAAAAAGAGGATCACTGACAGTAATCACTAACATTTTTCCAGTTTCTCAAATTGACAATGGTATTGTACATTTGATCAACGAAGAAGATCCAAGAATTACTGTTTTGCTGGACTGTCATGGGATTTCTCCATTCAGATTTCCAATGCAGATGATGAGGTCGTTTATCACTATAGTTCAAGAAAACTATCCAAATCGCCTTGGGATGCTATTTGTTGTGCGTCTTCCTCCAGTTGTCAGAGTTATTGCACAGACTCTTATTCAGGTAAGTTACTTTCTCTCCCTACATGTCATCTCATTAACTATTTAACTCTTCCCGCTAACCACAACTGAACAAGACCATGCCCACACAGACACTTGTTAGTGGGAGCATGGTTCACTCATGAGTACAATTGTTTGAATTTTGACAAGTTAGATTATCTGCCTAAACATTTGGTTTGGCACCAAAACTTGCCTGCTACGCATGAAGTTGGATTTGTAGTCACTGCTGTCTTAAATTTTCATTGAGAAATGGCTCATTCATTTTATATTTTTAGGTAACAAACTGAACTAGGATGGCTGCAAACCAGATATAGCATTAGTAATGACTGTTTGAGATGATAAACAATTATGCCCTGCTGGCTTGCTGTATCTTAGGTTACTTATGTTCTTTCTAATCTCTGTAGGTCCTGAAACCATCCACAAAACAGAAGTTGCGTTTTGAGGGAGAATCATATAAGAAGACATTAGCTGAGTTCTTGCAGGTTGTGCCAGCTTTTCTTGGTGGCAAATGCAACTGTTCACAATGTGAGAAACCTCGAGATATTTCAGTAATGCAGGCAGGGGAGGGCAGCAAGAGTCAACCTCGCCAGATTAGCATTGATGATGGATCGCATGTCCCAGGCATGGGCTTCGATGAGGCAGAGCTTCCATCCCCCTATAGCTGCGAGAATTGCATAAGAGCTGCGATTATTGGTGTTCTGATGTTGTGGGTCTTCATTGCATTTCTTGCTGGGATGAACGACCCAGAGTCCATCTCCCATGCCTCCTAAAGCGCCTTGCATTTTTAGCTATGTCGATCAGGAATTACAAAATCACCTGCTCTCTGAAAGCAGAAGCTGGAGACGCTGTCAGTTATGTGCCAGATACCATAGCATCAGAGTGAATTGTGGTATGGGAATGTAGTATATAGCCTCGAAATATTCAGTTCGAACCAGACAACTCCTTGTTTTGGATGCATACCTAGTATGTAAGTTTGCTCACTTGTCAATTTGTCATGGATGCCTACCTAATACCTAAAATAGATATGGTTCTTACATATTTACCTCTCGATTTATCGACATATGAGATGTTCCATGTTACGGGCGCAACTTCCTGGAAATTTCAACAAACATTACTTGAAAACTGTTTTTTTTGTCAGATAAAAACTAGGTAGTGCTAAAGGCAATAGAACAGGAAGCAATCTGATGCTGAGCTAATAGCTTCAATAATCCTCTAAATCAATATGATGCCAAAGTCAATAGAACAGGAAGTCTTTTCGAAAGGATTTGAAGCTGCATTCCATAGATTGTTAACCGATCGAAACAATTAAATCTCTCAGGGAGAACTGAACTGTTTTGAAATTTGATGAAATCGGCCGAGGCGCGTTTTGACAGCGGTGATCTGCCACCTCAACCGTCAGATCGTATGCCAACGGCCCCGATTACCGGGAAGCTTCTTCCATCGCCGCCCGCGTCCTTATCCTGCCAGGCTGTCACCCACTCACCCACCTCGTACTCCCGAAGATTCCAGAGACGCGTACATCCAGTTCTCGTCTCCCTCCTGATGGACGCGGCGCCGCACCAAGGCATGGCCATGGCCTCCACCTCCACCGCCGCCTCCACTGCACCAAGGCACTACTGCACTAGCTTCCCATCCTCCCACCGATGCAATGCCTCCTCTTCTCTCATCTCCTCATATCGCCCACCTACGTTGCGAAGGATTCATCCCGCGAGCGGCTCCGCGTCGGAGATCGAGAACCGCCCGGGGTCTTCGGCCACCCGCGAGTGCGCTCGGTTCGTGTCCCCGGTGGTGACGAACCGTCGTCGAGATCCCGCCGGGTGATGCGGACGCCGTGTCCTGCGGTTCGGGTAAACCTTCCTCGCGATCTGGCTTTCTTATTTGGTAGTGCTTGATTGCGAGCCGCCAAATCGTCCGTTCGTTTTGCGTTCCAGGTGCGGCGGATCGTCCGATCGATGCGGCACGGCGCGGTGGCGAAATCGGCAGGGGTTTGAGCTTGTGTGGTTGCGGTGAGCTGAGCTCTGCCTTGTTTGATTCGTGAACCTTGAGGGATTTGCCAGTAGAATTACGTTACTTTTCACGCTCGTAGGGTTTAGGATTCTGGCGCTATCTGGTAAGCACTGATTTGACGCATTTTTGGTGATTTTAGGGTTTTATCTGGTTAGCTTGGGAGCCTCGGTTTTGGTGGAGTTTTATGTGAATTTTACATAATTATCCGTATTAGGGCTTTCGTTTACTTCGAGTTTTAGGGGTGTTTTCTATATAAAAAAATAACGGAGGACGAAACTGTGCAAACCAACGCATTTTTGCTGATACAAAATCACGAGATTTTGTTCTTATATGCCACTTTGGTTGCCTGATGGCACATTGACCTGGTCCGTTTGGTCTAGAGAAGCTTTGATAGTTTAATGGACCCTTTGATTAAGGAGCACCTTGTATTAGGTTCTCACTGAGTATTACCCTACTCACAGGTTTTACCATACTTGCCGTGGTTGTATTTTATCTTTATGTTATATAAATCAGGTTGCATGAGATTTGTGCTAGTTGCAGGTAGTTGAGATGTTTATTTTATCATTCAGTAGATGTTTCTTGACAAATCTGATAGTTGCACATTGATTTTGGGGGGACAGAATTTCTAAGGGCTGGTGAAGGTTGCTCTCGATCTGTTAGGTGGAATGGATGTTTGTTTTGCATGTCTGTGCATCTGCTGAATGGATAACTTGGGTATAGCCGTGCTTTTGGACCCTTTATATTACAGGAAGGGATCAATGTACTCAGGTCGTGGACTTTAAACGACATATCATCTTGCTTATCTTGTTTCATGCAAGTTTTGGCTTGGCTTGTCAGGAGGAGCAAGTACAGGCTCGTCCTGCCTATCTTGTTTCATGCAAGTTTTGGCTCTTGGCTTGTCAGGAGGAGCAAGTACAGGCTCGTCCTGCCTATCTTGTTTCATGCAAGTTTTGGCTTGGCTTGTCAGGAGCAAGTACAGGTTCGTCCTACTTATCTTGTTTCATGCAAGTTTTGGCTTGGCTTGTCAGGAGGAGCAAGTACAGGCTTATGATACGTGGACTGTGGAGACACCATAGGTTTAACATTTCATGCTAACTCTGTTGGCTGCTTTATAAGGGTGAAAATTTGTAACTCATGCCAGTGTTAGTAGGTTATGAGATGTGAAAAGGGTACACATGTCTTGGTTGTTCTATTCTAGAAATAGCGAAGTGCCATGAGGGGTTGATGCTTGTGAACATGCGGTGTGTTTGTTGACTTCTGTTTTAGTGAAGTACCATGAGGGGTTGATGCTTGGGAACATGTGGTGTGTTTGTTGAGTTCTATTTCAGTAGCAGTGTTCATGTTTTACTGTCAAGAATTGAATGTTTATAAAAAACAAGAGATACAAGTGTTTGTTTTGTTAATACTAATTGTCATGCTGTAGTTGCCAAATAAATGTCTGGATGAACTAATATATATGCTAAGTGTGTATTTGTACTGTGCTGTTTTGGTTTACATAGTAAACGACAATATGTTTGGTAGATACCACATCCTTGCGATGGAAAAGGATGTTCTACTGTTTCCTGTTCTATATTGTTCAGACATGATATGTTTATCGATCATTCGCAGGATCATTTTCTGCTTTATGTTCTTTCAATATTTATCTAACTGTTACTTTTGTGCCATTTGTAGAAGAATATCAAAAATATCTTGAGTTGGATGAAAACACACAAGGATAATCTTTCGCCTGTGGTTCATGATGGAAATGCAACTGAACCTTCTATTTGCTTCAGGTGCCTTCATTCTCAGTAAGATTGTAAGATTTTTAAAGGATTATTTATCTTCATTTTTTCCCATTCGGTTGGTTGGTCAAATTGAAAGCATCAATGGCAGACAACCATGGAAATTAGATAATAACAAATTGTGCTTTCATAATATATTATTTATGTGATGATATACATTAGTTTTCGAAGAAATGGTAGACCATCAATGACCAAATATTACTTATATGTGCAGCATGAGGCATAGTATCATCTCTTTAATTATTCCTAAGAAAGTCAGGACTTAAAATTTGGATATATGATAGTTAGCTGTTTAGTAATGTCTTATAACGTCTTTTAAGTGTATTCTAAGTCATCTAAGTGTTGTGACAATATTTCCATTTGTATACTCTTGTGCTCTCATTGATAACAATATTTTAGCCCTTGCCCTTGTTGCATTCTTTTATTCACACTAGCATGGACAAGAATCTGAGAACTTTAAAAGAAGTGGGTCAAGGATATAAGTTTTGAACTTAGCAAGCTAACCTTTGAACAAAATAACAATAACGTGCAGTTAACGTCTAGATATAGAAAGCACGACGTTCTTTTTTATTTTAGGATGGCATCATATAATGATATTCAATCCAATTAATCTACCACTGGTTGCAATGTGAGTAACATATGATTATCTGTTCCAAAACTCATATAATGAAATTGTCGTCTTTGTTGTGACCTTGAGTCTTTTTTATTTATGTCTGTAGTCTGGAGTTCAAGATAACGTCCACACTGTTTTAGATTACATGTGCTTTATTATTTAGTTTTGATCAATTGATCGCATTGATAGTTTGGAAAACAGATAAAAGAATATATTAAGAATGGTGGGGTAAACACTTCGTTAATTCACATTATGCATGTGAGCATGTCACCAGACCACTAGAGAGAATCCTTGCTTAATAGTTTCTGTAGTACCATGGATTTTCGTCTACTCGACTCATTTGTGTCGGTGTTGCCATCGGCGTTTCTTTTCATGGTCTTGAATCCTGGTATTTTTGTTATTTATCCCCACTAACGTTTTGGCAATGCCAGTGGTTATGCTCTAAACTCGTATACATTATCAGATTTTTTGGAGCATGTCAGAGACCGAACTAACCACCATAGATCTTGAGCTCGGGATTGTGGTTGTCCAGGATATGCTTGTGGTATCTGCAATCGGTGTGTGAAAAAATTCTTCAATTTATCTTTATTCTGTGTAGATGCGTGAAACAGTTGAACTGGACAATGGACGATTCTCTTATTGTGTTTATGTTCCGTTTCTTTGCAGATGGTCGATTCTCTTATCGTGTTTATGTTCCATTTCTTTGCAGATGGTCGAAGCGAGTGGAAATTGGCTTCCTTGACCCGCGGATTCCCAATATCGTTCATTTAGGCAAATACATGTCATTTTAGGTCCACGTCCAATATAATCTCAACAAATCTTCTCGGCCCAGAAGGCTTAGGGTTGATACTTGGCAAAGTTGGCACGTTAGACGTGGACGGTGCAAAAATGACGTCACGACAAAAGTTCGGGCCACGCATGAAAGAGGATAGCCACTACCGATCGAACATTGATGACCTAAGTGTTCAAGCCCACTAAGTTAGACGAGCATGTGGGCGCCAAAATTGTGCTCTTAGCAAGATATCAACCCATTAGTTTAGACTATCACATGGACGGTTTAAATGTGTAAGATAGCAACCTATTAAGTTAAAGAATATAGTCCATGATAGCCCAAATATTATCATAGTAGGCCGAATACTAGCTCGATGACGGCCCAACATAAGCAGGATATCAACACATTACGATAAGGACTACATGGGCGGATCAAAGTACAAGATAGCAGTCCATCATGTCAAAGACCACCCATAGGCTACGGATAGTTCAAAATGTGCAAAAGAATAATCCACTCTATATGGATAGTCTATGGAGGTAAAGAGAGCACAGAATGCAGTGAGAAGCAAATACAGAAGAAACGATGTTCACTTTATTGAATGACACAAGTTCTTGTTTACAACAACTCTGGATGTCAGTTCTTGTTTGCCGTCGATTCCACTGACAGGACACGTCGGTTATCAAAAGCGTGAGATCATTTAGTTGTAATATGGATGACCCAAATGAGAAGATTGAGATATAGCTCATAGATAGTCTAAAATATGCAAACTAGTAGCCCACAATATCAGAGCATCTTCAACAGTTTCTCTATTTTTAATTCTCTATTTATCTATTTAGTCAATTCTTTAAAAAGATTCCTCTCCAAATCTGCTATACATTTTAATAGACTATTTTTAACTCTCTAAAAAAATTACTCACTTTTAAAATCCTAAAATATTTTGAAAGATTTGATTTCTTTATGAAATTCCAATTTCTAACCTTATAAATCCTCAAGTTATAAAATTTTAGAATTTTTTTTAAAATATTTTTTTCTTCTTTTCATTTTTCTCTCAACCTTTTCTCTTTCCTCCTTTCTCATCGAACGCCGCATCCCCTCGCTTTAGACCAAGAATCGCATGCGTTAGTCATATATGCAAACACATACGTACGTGAAGAAAGCCAGCGGGGACTGCGAGGACAGGAGAGAGAAAGGGGATTCTAGCATTTGGCAAGCCAGTTTGAGTAGCCAAATTTGGCCATCGAGAGAGCTAGTTTGGCCAGCCGGATGCCTAAGCCATTCGGTTGGCCAGTCTATTAGAGTAAGTTTTTTACCAGAATTGCTAAAATTTAGTTTGGAGAGTTTGTTAGAGATGTTCTCAAAGACTAGCACATTAATGACCTAAATAAGCAAGATTGTGATGTTATATCAAAGAGTATATCCCATAGACAGTTTGGTAGTTTGTGATCTAATATTTCAAAGAGCCTATACAGTCTGGTGGCTCAATTCATCAAAGACAACCACACGATGACTCAAATGATCAACATTATGATCTACATTAATAAAGAGTATACGAATAGTCTAAAATGTACAAGAGAGCAACAAACTTCATAAAAGACTAGAACACAAACAACCCAAATGAACAAAATTACGATGCGCTACATCAAATGGTATAGCACACAAATGACCTAAACGAAGATTGTATCCACTATGTCAAAGGTTATAGCCCATGAATAATCCAAAATACGCAAGAGCAGCCCACTCTATCAAAGACTATAGCACACCGATGACTCAAACAGGCAAGATTGTGATCAACAACGGCAAAAGCTATAGCCCACAAATAGTCTTAAATGTGCAAGTGAGTAGCCTACTCCATCAAAGACTATAGCACATGGATGACTCAAACGAGCAAGATTGTGATCAATAACAGTAAAAGCTATAGCCCATAAATAGTCTTAAATGTGCAAGTGAGTAGCCCACTCCATCAAAGACTATAGCACACGAATGACCCAAACTAGCAAGATTGTGATCCACTGTATCAAAGGTTATAGCCTACGGATAGCTTAAAACGTGCAAGAGAGCAACCCACTTCATCAAAGATTGTACCACACAGGCAACCCAAGCAAGCAAAAGTGTGATCCACTACGTCAAAGGGTATAGCCCACAGATAGTCCAAAACGTGTAAGAAAGTAGCCTATAATGTTAAAGACTAGCACAAAAACAACCTAAACAAGCATGATTGTGATGCAATATGTCAAAGGGTATAGCCTAGGAATTGGCCAAAACGTGCAAGATTGCATCCCAATCCATCAAAGACTATAGCACATGGGTGGCCCAAATAAAGATTGTGATCCACTAAGTCAAAGGTTATAGTCTACAAATAGCCTAAAATGTATAAGAGAGTAACCTACTCCATAAAGGAATATAGCAGATGATTCACTATGTCAAAGGTTACTAGTAATATGCCCGTGCTTTGTAAGGGAGGCTTATTCTTAATAGTAAATACTTATTTAGAGCATAATATTTATTCAAACACGGAAATGATGATATGAAGATATCGAGTCATCGGGTGATAAAATACAAAATGTAATTTATTACGATTAGTCGATTAAGAGTGTGAAACTATGATGTACAGACATCGCAACTCTTCCGGCAGAAGCCAGGGTAGTGCTTGCTACCGATCATGAAACCAGGGTTCTTTGCACACTCTTCTGCAGCAACCCACCTAGGGCAGAGACCATCTTCATCCTCGCATTTAACAGCAGATCTCCGTCTATTGTTGAGGGATCTCACATGTATCCATTTCGTCGCCGACCACTTCTCGCCTTTTATGACAGGGCAGCTTCCGTGGAGGCTGTGTTCGTCCACAGTCACGTTCAAGTGGAGGCTGAAGAACAACACCGCATTGCCTTTCACAGGTTTTACTGCCAAACAAAAACCAGCAAAGTTACATATGAGACATATACAGAGCAATCAGTTTTTTCAAACAAGTCTTGCTAAGACTGCAAGAAATGCTATGATCTGCAAGTTCAAGAACGAATGCATTGTAAAATAAGTTTGTCTGCATTGGCATCTGGCAAGTGTCCACCATACCTATGAACCCTCCTTCTGCATAGTCATGTTTCGTCTTTATGCTGTGTCAGCTTAGCCTGTGGGAAGGAGAACCTGTAGCCGTTGGTTCGTTGTAATGAAGTTTCATAGGAAAAAAATAGGGCTAAGAGTTGTACATTACCTCTGAATCGGAGAAGACGGTCTCACCACCCATCTTGACATTGGATAGGTACATGAGCACGATGGCCATCCGATTCTTGCCATAGGCTAAATGTTCTTTAACACGAAAGTAATCCAAGTGTGGCTCGCATTTCTCACCATGCTCATATCACAATATTTGCATGGATTCACCATTTTCTGAGCATTCAAGTATAACAGAATGGATAAAACAATAGAGAACAATGCACTCTGCAGAAGACTGGGATTCTGGGAGTAAGGCCCAAGCAGCCTGTAGTGTTCACTGCTTAGTGCACCATACCTAGTGGAAGCAAGGTCCATGCAGCAATCCTCTCCTCTATTCTTTCTACAACTTCATCCTTCACAAATTTAGATAAGTAAATACTTCCTGTCCCAAAAAATCACTTTTAAAATAAAATTGATAAATTAGGGTAACAGTAAAACACCAGAATAACATTTGTTAATGAAAAGCAATATTGTAAAGCGATAAGTTAAAAATATATAAGCTGATAATAAGTAACAAAGTAATTGAAATGAAGTTTTTTTAAACAAAATTAAAAGGTTAGAAACAATTTTTTTAGAATGGAGAAAGATATTACAGGGCAGAAGCAATCTCAATGATGCTTGCCACAACTTGCACCCTACTGCCGGGAAATCACTGAACATAAAATTCAGGAAACAGCAACGCGTGTAATGTACAAAGAACATTGGCCAGAGGCACTACTAAATGTCAATGACATTACTACTGAACAGCCCTTGCCCTCTCTGGATAGTTTATTGATAACTAATTAGACATATAACTAACAATCAGAATCAATCATCACTCTACTTATCTAATAATTAAGATTATTTGGAAGCGATATTTGATAATTGCTACTACCAAAAAATAGCTTCCATTGTTGTTATTATAGTCTAAACATGATGATAACATAATCGAGAGTCTTAAGAATGAATCATCATTTTTTTGTTTAGAATGCGAGAAAATTTCTGATTCCTTAATATTCATGTGTATATACCTTGAAAAAATTTGGATGCTTCAGGAAATCACAAGGACCCTCACCTGCTTCTTGGAAAGGAACATGCCGGAGCTGGTCCTGACGTCGCTCATCACGTTCTTCCCCGAATCGCTATCCACCACCATCGACTTGAGCATCCTGCCCTACTTGCCCTTCGTGGTTCTCACATAGAAAGCCAGACCAACTCAGTGAATGTAGGTATCACCAGCAATAAGGCAGATGCCGGGATTATCCTGGCAAGATTTGAGCAACTACTCACCAACGCCATGAGGTGGTCACACTTCGCTTCTGACAGGAACCCCTCGTACACGAACGCCCTGTGAGCACGGCGCGATGAGAACGCACATCACCACTGCACTTGAGCCCAAGGACATGCATGCCACCTACGGGGCGGGAGGGGATTGATTACCTGGGACGCCATGACACCCTGAAGGCTCAGTTAGGGTCTAGGTTTCGCACCTTCGGTGCCACAAAGACGGTGGCCCCGACCACGACGGCGCGGGAGGGAGCGGCAGCCTGTCGGGCGACACGGGGCAGCCACGGCGACCGTGCGGGAGGGAGCTACGGCCACGGCCGGTGGCGTGGGAGGGAGCTGCACGGCTAGGGTTGCAAGGCACGGGAGGGAGCTACGGCTACATCGGGTGACGGATCTGGCCTCCGGTAGGCCGCGGGGCTGCCATGGTGGGTGACGTGAAAGGACAACGATGGCTCGGGGAAGTGGCCGGCAACGCGAGGAAGTGGCCGGAGGCAGCCTAGCAACGACCGCCGGGCCTAGATCTGTGGCGCGGAGAGGAAGGGAGGGGGAGCGACAGTTGCGCGTGGAGGGGAAGCAATGGTGCGCACGGAGAGGGAGGGAGGGGGAGCGGTGGTTGTGTGCGGAGAGGGAGTAAGGGGCAGCGGCGGTTGCAAGCGGAGAGGAAGGGGGAGGAGGCGGTTGTCGCCCGCTACGCGCGTGGGGGAGGGAGGCCAAGCGAACGGACCAAACTCTCGCTTTAATATAGTAGATATAGCACATGAATAGTCCAAAATGTGCAAGAGAGCAGTCTACTCCATCAAAGACTATAACATATGGATGACCCAAACAAGCAAGATTGTGATCTACTACATCAAAGGTTATAGCATATTGATAGTGCAAAATGAGCAAGGGAACAATCCACTGCGTCAAAGACTATTGCACACGAATGACCCAAACGAGAACGATTGTAATCCACTATGTGAAAGGTTATAACCCACAGATAGTCCAAAACATGTAAACAAGCAGCCCACTCTGTCAAACATCATACCACACGGATGACACAAACAGGCAAGATTGTGATCCACTACACGGACAACCTAAACGAGAAAGATTGCAATCCACTACATCTAGCCCACGGATAGTTCAAAACATGCAAGAGAGCAGCCCACTTTATCAAAGACCATAGCACATGGACGACACAAACGAACAAGATTGTGATCCACTATGTTAAAGGTTATAGCCTACGAATATTCCAAAACATCCAAGAGTGTAGTCCACTCCATGATAGATCATAGCACACGGACGACCCAAATGAACAAGATTGTGATCTATTACATCAAAGGGCATTGCCCACAGATAGTCTAAAATGTGCAAAATAGTAGCCCACAACGTCAAAGACTAGCATATAAATGACCCAAACGAGCAAGATTGGGATCCACTATGTCAAATATTATAGGGTTAATTGCTTCGGTGCCACCGTTATTCTGTGAAACGCAAGATATGCCATTAATATTCACCTATTTTCCTCCATGCCATTACTATTCTCAGATACTCGCTTTCATGCCATTTTGTACGCATCTGACTCATACGGGCCCACTTGCAGCGCTGTTTTTTTCTGTATTGACCATACTGCCCCCTTCTTCTCCCCTATCTTCTTCTCTCCTCCCCCTATCTTCTTCCCTGCCATGGCCATCGCTCCCTTTCTGAGTCGCTGCAGCAGACCAGCAGCTGGTGGCTGGGCGGGGGTCGCCGGGGTGGGCCTTCGCCCCTAGAAAGTCCACGTGGCCGTCCTGTACCCGCCGCGCCGCTTCTCTTCTCTGCCGATGCGGGCTCCTCCTGCTACACCTGCGTGAAGTGGAGCGATCTATCGAGGCATCGATGGACGGGTCGGACCGCCCGTCACCGCGAAGCCACCCGCTGCAGGGCCCGTGACCTGCGTCTGGCCGTCAGCAAGGACTCGCACAAGGTCAGGAAGCCGCCCATCGTGCCGCACCAGTGCAGGGCGATGGGACAGGCGCGACAGCAGCAGCCGCGGGCACCGGTCATCATCTACGACGCCTCCCCCAAGGTCATCCACGCTAGGCCAAGCGAGGCCGAAGCAGAGCCGTCCGCCGCACCGCCGTTGTAGGAGTTCCTGCTCTCCCCGACCATCGCGCTCTCGCCAGCCATGAGGTACGCCGCCATCGAGAGGTCCGTCCAGCCGCTTCCCCCAGTGCCCGCACAGTACTACTCTGACCCGAGGGCGCTACTGGACCTAGACGTCGACGACGGCTTCGCGGTGGCCCTCGGCCCCATCGAGCCCACCCCGGTGACCCCCGCCTAGCCACCGGCTGCCGGTCTGCGGCGGTGGCTCAAAATGAGAGCGGCGACGATGGCGAGGAAGAAGACAGGGGGAGGAGAGAAGAAGACGGGGGAAAAGAAGGGGGCAGTATGGTCAATACAGAAAAAACAGTGCTACAAGTGGGTCCGTATGCGTCAGATGCGTACAAAATGGCATGAAAGCGAGTATCTGATAATAGTAATGGCATGGAGAGAAATAGATGAATATTAATGGCATATCTTACGTTTCACAGAATAACGGTGGCACATAAGCAATTAACCCAATATTATAGCCCACGGAACCACAGAACGACCCAAACGAATAACATTGTGATCCACAACAACAAAGGGCATAGCCCACAAATTGTCAACATGCAAGGGAGCAACCAACTCTGTCAAAGACTATAGCACACGGACGACACAAACAAGCAAGATTGAGATGCACTACGTCAAATGGTAATGCCCACGGATAACCCAAAACGTGCAACGGACAGTCCACTTCATTAAAGCCTAGCACACTTTGTCAAAGACTAGCACACGGATGACCCAAATGAAATTTGTTATCCACTACATCAAAGGTAATAGCCCACAGATAATCCAAAACATGTGAAAGAACTGCCCACTCTATCAAAGACTATAGCACATGGATAACCCGAATAAACAAGATTGTGATCTACTATGTCAAAAGATATAGCACATGAATAACCCAAAACGTGAAAGAGAGCAACCCACTCCGTCAAAGATTATAGCAAACGTTCAACCCAAACAAGCAAGATTGCTATCCACTACGTCAAAGGTTATAGCCCACACACAGTCCAAAACATGCAAGAGAGTAGCGCACTCTGTCAAAAATTATAGCACATTAACGACCCAAACGAGCAAGATTGTGATCCACTACATCAAAGGTTATTGCCCACGGATAGTACAAAACGTGCAAAGGAGCATCGTACTTTGTCAAAGCCTATAGCACGTGAAGCATGTGAAGGACCCAAACAAGCAAGATTCCAATCCACTGCATCAAAGGGTATAGCCCACGGATAGCCCAAAACATGCAAGAGATAGCCCACTTTGTCAAAGACTAGCCCATCGATAGTCCAAAACATGTGAAAGAGCATCCCACTCCATCAAAGACTAGCACACGGATAATCCAAAAGAGCAATATTGTGATCCACGATGTCAAAAGCTATTGCCTACGGATAGTCCAAAATATGCAAGAGAATATCCCACTACATCAAAGACTAGCACACTGATGACCAAAAAGAGCAAGATTGTGATCCACTAAATCAAATGTCATAACCCACGAATAGTTTAAAATATGCAAGAGAGCAACCCACTATGTCAAAGACTATAGAACATGGATGACCCAAACGAGCAAGATTTTGATCCATTACGTCAAATGGTATAGACCACATATAGTCCAAAATGTACAAGATAATAGCTCAGTCCATCAAAGACAATAGCACACTTGCGACCTAAACGAATGTTATCCACTTTTTCAAAGGTTATTGTTCACTTATAGCCCAAAACATAAAAGAGAGCAACCTACTCCATAAGGACCATAGCACATGATCCACCACATCAAAGGGTGTAGTCCATGAACAGTCCAAAACATGCAAGAGAGAAGCCCACTCCACCAAAGACTATAGCACACGGCTAAGCCAGACGAGCATGATTGTGATCCACTACATCAAAGGTTATAACACACGAACAGTTAAAAATTTACAAGAGAGCAGTCTACTCCATCAAAGACTATGAAAGATCTCAGTCCTTGAGTTATATTGAGTTTTGGTGATTCATGACAATGGATGTTAGGACTAACTATTTTCATGAGTTTATGTGTTAGGTTAAGTTCCAGCATCAAGCAAAAAGGTTGATTGCTCATATGTTGAGAATCAACAAGTAAAATATTGATCATGAATATTATTAGCATTTTAAGTCATATTAAACCAGAAGTTTTGATCAAAGGTCTTTGGATCAATCTCCCTTGAGTTTAATGAAATAACACCATTGATTGATGGATATCAAACAACATGACAATAAAAATGATTTATAGAAGCTTGCTAAGTATATATTGATGGATATGGTAAATAAAAGCTAAAGTTGATGATTGACAAAAAGCTAAGAATCATGAAGGACAAAGTGATTTATACCATTGATTATATGTTGAGAATCAAGTGGAATATTAATCATGAAGAACAATATGATTTATACCATTGATTATATGTTGAGAATCAAGTGGAATATTAATGATAAAGATGGTTCATACAAGCTTGGTATATCTATAATGATGGACATGAGAAATATGAGCTAAAGTTAGCGATTGACAAGAACTTGAGTATCATGAAGCGTAAAGTGATCTATATCATTGATTAATGAGAATCAAGTGAACATATTGAAAATATTGGATACGAAGTGGTTTTCTATGGCAAGACGGTGAAGGGCAAGTGATACTCGGCTACGAGGGACCATGCAAGGGTGAAGGACAAGCATAGGCTTGGCACCAAAAGACCAATGCGATGGTGAAGAGCGAGTATAAGCTTTGTACCGATGAACCATGTAAGTCTATAAGAAACTACGGATGATCCGCATCACTTATTCAAAGAATGCAAGAAGTGATAAAGAGAAGAGCAAGTTCGGACTTCATATGTTGAAGGATGTCGAGTGGCTTGAATATATGAAAGCATCCACACTTCATATGTTGACCTACACCAAGCCAAAATTCAAAGTGAACATTGCTCAAGACAAATGTATAAATGTTTTAGGACTAACATATTTAACTAGTTTTTTGTAGGTGAATAATCGCAATGTTGAAATGCTTTCAACTTTGTTGTCTCTCAAAAATAAAGAAACAAGATGATATGAGGGTGTTCCTATTGTTCTAAATCTTTTATACTTACATTTGAGTAT
>KE372711.1:612712-627914 GCA_000418225.1 Zizania latifolia | reverse complement strand
GAACGACGGGAACGCGCGGCCGCACGTTTTGCACACGAACTCGCCGCCGGGCCCCGTCGGTGACGACGACCGCCGCGGCTTCTTCCGCTCGCCCCCCTCGGCGCAGCCGGCGCTCAGCGAGAGCGACAGCGAGAGGCTCATCACCTCGCCGTCCCTCTGATGCTTGGTCATGGCCACACGAACCGAGACCTCGAGATTGAACAAGAGAGATGAGAAATCCGACGACGGGCTAGCCAACCAACTCGACGGATATCGCGAGAAGGAAGAGACGGCTGCTGTGTGCGTTACCGCTGGGGTTGTGCCGTTGTGGTGCTTGCTGCGTGCATGGGTGGCTCTTATATACAGATACGCGAGCGAGGAGAAGAAGACAGTCACGTGCACGCCACGGCGCGGGGGACGCAGGCGCAGCAGAAGCGGAGCGCGTCGCAGCCGGCGACTCGTCATACGTCCACGGGCGCGGCTAGTCTGAACGTTTTGAGTGCGACGTACGCGCTTACCAGTCTGAGTCTGCCTCGGCTCGTCGGCTCGGCGTCAGCGTGCGTGTGCGCTGGCTTCACAGGCGCGGCGGGCGGCGGAAAGGTCCGCGAAATGACGGTGGTTGCTGCCCGCTTGCAGCGTTCGACGGTTTGGTCGCTCTGTTTGCTTGCTAGGGCCGTTTGGTTTGACCGGTCAGACGTCAGAGCGCCAGTCTTACACACCAAGAATAACGGGAGTGGGTGCGGTTACGGTTACGTACTTGTCTGGAAAGATCAGCACCACGCCCTGTCAAATCTGGCTACTGGTAATAATCTGTGTACGTTCTCTTCCCGTTCTCCGAACAACTCTCTATCTCATTTTTTATAAATAAAATTTAACAATATTTTAATACTATAGACTTTATATTTTAAAAAGATAGTATGTATATATGATCAGATAAAATTTAGCGAGGGTGTTGAACAATAAAGAAATATTTTTATATTGGATCTAATATAATAAATATTTATTTCTCCTACTTTTCTCTCTAGCCAGTCTTAGTCCCTTGTAAAATGATACTAGTATAAGACATAATAGCTTTATCTCTTCTCATTCTCTGTCCTCTGCGTAAAAAAGCATATATGCTTAAAGTATTCCAGAGGATAGATATGTACCATTATACCACGTCCTAAACGAAAAGTGGATAAGGCTATTAGATGGTCAATTCGTGATACTTTCCCATAATGTTGCACAGCGACCGAGTACAACGCGCGTGGAAGCTCGCTCTGTTTTTCTTGTGATCGAAGACTCGTCTCATGACTTCATCCGTTGCCTTCTTCCTGTCACTTTCCTGTTCCAAGTATCTGGTTGTACTTTGAAGTGTTGTTAACATATATTAATCCCTCTATGGGCATATGTGGCAAACTTATTAAGTCCACCTCGATTTGGTTTTAAAATGAAATGTTTCGATTTAATAAAAACAGTATAATGTTTTTATAATATTTTTATTTAAATTATTTATCAATATTATTAAATATAATATATTTCAATAAGTTAATATCTTAAATATAATATATATATAATTTCTGACATGAAAAGTACTTTATGTGCATCCAGTCAGAAACTGGTTATCTTTCCTACGTGCCTCGATCAAAGTGCAAGCCTGCTGTACAATTACACATCGGAACTCATAACTGGACATCACGACACAAATTTGAAATCAGGAGTAAAATTCAACCTTTAATTGCTCGAGAGAATAAAATTCATTCGGAAATCGGAACTGGTTAGGGAATTTTCTGGTACCAGTTTATATGAATTGCATTTACAATAGGTAGATATGAATGAAAGAATTGTGCTGCATGCAAAAGTGTCTATATGAGCTAGCGGAACAATCCAACGAACTGCTCAGAAACTGAACAAACTAAACTCTAATCAACAAAACCCCTATCATAGTTGCAGGATTCATCAGCTAGCCTTGCTGTGTTTTTCTAGAGATGTACGTGAGCTAATCAATGGCGACGCCGCGTCAGTTCGAAACTAGGAAACAGATGGACCTAAACTAAGCGAACAACTCGAGCAAAACCGGCGGCACGGCGGTGTGTCCGGGCACCACCTCTGGCCGCCAGACCCAGTCGTCGGCGGAGGAGCCGGCGCCGGCCATCTCCTCGCGGTGGCGCCTCATGTGGCCGCCGAGCGCCTGGCCCATGTCGAAGCCGAGGCCGCAGATGTGGCACTCGTGCTTGGCCCTGTTCTCCTTGTCGGCCCTGTGCTGCCTGATGGCCTTGTCGCCGACGACGCCGAGCTCTAGCCCGTTCCGGCCGCGGAGGTGGCTGGTCCGGTGCCCACCCAGCGCCTGGAAGGAGGTGAAGGCGCGGCTACACGACTTGCAGACGAAATCCCCTTCCCCCGACGTCGCCACCACCTTCCCCCGCCGCGCCTTCTTCGCCTCCGCCGCCGGCCGCGCCGATGAGTCCGTCGACGAGTCCGTGCTCAGCGACAGTGCCAGCGACACCTCCTCCTCCTGCTGCTGCCTAGGGTGCTTCATCTCTGACGAGCTCCTCTCCTCTCTCCTCAAACGCTCGTGCACCTCCCGGTTGCTTCGAGAAGAGTTGGAACTTGGATGCCTGGGTCGGCGAGAGATTTGGTTGGGAATGGAGGCGTGTGGCGCGCTTACATATAGGTTGCGCGGCCGAGGCGGTGGCGCCGTAGCTGACGTGTTTGCCAAGTAGGTGACCGACCGACCGACATAGCGGGCGAGCTGGCGTGGCTGCGCCAATCGCGTGAGGCCAACGCGACGCGGACGGCTGGGTTAGGTGGGACCGGACTCTCTCGACCGGCTCGGGGGTGGGACGCGGGCGAGCCGGACGTCTACGTGGCCGGGTGGGTGCGCGGTGTGGTGACCTCACCTGCCACGGCAAACTAATGGCGCGTGGCGGCTCACGGTTGCTTTGCCGCGGGTGCAACGCGCCGGACATTCAACCATCTGTTTATTCAAATATTCATTTGTTGCAAATGTGACTGCGTGCATTGCTGGAAGGATCTGGAACCTTCTAGAGCTCAGCTGAACGTACGATTGCTTGCAAGAGTGATCAATGGACCAGCGAGTTAGCCATCCAGAACTTTTCAGTTTTCAGCCTCGTGGACTTAATTCCAACCACTCACTCTAATTTATTGGGTATGTCATTTGCTACGGTGAATCTAGACCATGCACAATTGTCGCACGTCGTTTATTCGGGGCATGGTCAAACGTGTAGATCATGGCGCGCGAGTGGGGTCTCGATTCCTCGGAAGCTTGCAGAGCTCTGTAGAACGGTAGGCGTGGTCGTGATCTGCAGACTGCAGTGCCCGGTCCGCCACACGCGACAGCGGCCGTGCAAAGCCTACACCAGCGCCCGCGTCTTCTGCGGCGCCGGCTCGATGGGGCGGTGACAGATCGCGCCTGGCCACGTATATGGCGATCTAGAGGCTATTTGGTTGCCGTCTATAGTTTACCACATATAAAATTAGATAAGTTTGATTAATTAAGTAGACGTTTGGTTGATATTATAGTTATGGTAAAATTTTCTTTAGTCCTACGTATCAATGATTTGAAAAAATATGGTAAAATTCTTTTAAACTTGCTAAAATATAATAAATTTTTTTATAACTTTAATTTAAATAAATATAACATCTTTTATTAATAAATGATAATTAGCAACCAAACAGCGCCATCAACGCCAGGTTGTTAATCGGACCCGCGCGCGAGGCGAATGCGATCGATTGACACGGCCGAACCGCCAGATCGTGATTTCGTGAGAAAAAAGGGGGCAGGCATCTGTCCCTTCACCGGCGAGTCCAAGCCGCAACCGCAACCGCCGCCGCCGCACGAAACGGTGATGCTGTCGTTGCGTGGCGCGATGGGCACGCACCCTGATGGTGCGGGGGTGTCTTATGTCGATCGTAAAAATTAAATGATGAAAGAACATATGTGGTCAAATCAGCTGTTGATAGGTTTTATTTTGTATTTCTTTTAAAATAACACCAAATATATAATTCCAAATAAAAATTATTATTAAAAAAAGTCCTGCGGCCAGTAGCTAGCCCTTGTGGAGATGTACTAGTCAGCACCAGCATGCGGCAGGCAGCGCAGATTTTTCATGTTCCTATCCGTTCGTCTTACCTCTGAATTGATTTGCTGAGTAGCTGACCCTTTTTCTGGTGCTAGTGCGTGGTCGTCGTGGCTTCGAATGGATCATCAGCCGAAACCAAAACTAATGCTCGTTTTCTACTTCTGGAAGCCAGTCATGGTCAATACTTAGACGAACGCATCGGCAACGGGCCACGTTAAAAAACATGACGGTGGATAAAGCTGAGTTTATAACAATTATTTAAGAATTCAAATAAGTTAATTTAATAATAAACAATTTAAAGCATTTTTTCTGATAATTTCTATATATAGTTTTTTTTTAAAAAACATGTCATCTACGAGCTTATAAAACGTCAGGGGTGGATCCACTGTGAGCAAGGGGAGCAAGGGACATAATTTTTTTCTTGTTAAGACTGATGGTAGAAATTTTTTTTCTTGTTCATGTTCCAATTTGAGAAATACAACTTATTATTTACATGCATGCTATATTATATTTAGTGACTAGATCAAACTAAACGTTTTGTTGTTTGTGACTATATATCATGATGAAAGTATAGTTTTGTTAGTATGATATTTGAATTATGTATATTTAAATAAATTTATAGCTTAATCTTTTGATTTAAGACTTATCATATTATTTAGTGCATGTATATTGAATTATGGTATAATTTAACAATTATTTACTCAATTAAAAAAATATTTTTACCGAATTGTATATGAAGATTTCGACGCGGTATATCCATTAGTAAAATTCTAGATCCACCACTGTCTTTAGCTTATTATTAATTGAGTTTATTTTTAACATTACATGTTTATAGTATGTTTAACTTTATACTCAATCCTCAAAATTCTAGATCCACCACTATAAAACGTGTACGTGCCCCCTATAATTACGTAGTATTATCGTTTGTAGTTTTGAACCGACATACGAGAAGCATGGAATAGGTAGATATGCAGTGATGTCATGGCCTCATGGGCAGTCTGCTTAATTTCATTTACTCGGGTCCCGAAGGAGCGGTGAGTCTGAACACGAATTAAAATTTCTTGGCTTCTGGACGAGATGTTCGTAATCGTATCTACAGGACTTTGGATAACGACAATGCGTAGGGTCGGCGTCTCTATCCCTATCGAACCTCGACGCGGTTAAGCAAGCTGGTGCCTTCGTGCCGAAAAGCTACTTCACAAAGCAGTATTATTCTGTCCACGTCTTCGACAACCAGCATGGTCAAATCAGAGACGTCAAATCGTGGCCCATACTTGATTGTGCCACGTTATGTTGGACGGATTTCTCCTGAATGAGTTTGCTGATCGAGCTCCATGTCGTTGCTGGGTTCGAACTGAGCTTGGTGCGTGACCGCTCGAGGAAATTACATGCTAGTTGCTAGTTATGCCTATATGTATGGCGGATCGTGCACATGCACTTGGACGAAAGTAATTTCTTTATCTCTAAATATAGTAATTTAGGATCCGAGTTAATATTTTCTAGTTTAATAAATTTATATATTATACTTTTTAGAAATTACTCAATGTTATCTTATACTCAATCTTAGCCCTCTGTACTTTATTTAGAGAGTATTGTATTTTTTTTATCATCTAAACATAATACTCCATATTAACAATAATATATGTTGCTAGACAGTTTACAATGTATTTTCTCAATAATACTATAAACTAAATTATTATAATTTTTATCTATAAGCTAAATTATAATAATGGTAAGACGAAACAAACCGACCCAATCAAAACAAGAAAAACGCGTTGCTGTTATCGTGACGAGTCACATCGTCGACATGGTTGTAACTTGTGAAGGCTTGGATGTTTTAACTGTGAGAACATATAGTCTGTGTGTGAAAGGGAACACAATCCAAATATCCTCTCTCGAAGAGAAAAAAAAAAGGAACACACGTCTTCTTTTCCTTGTATCAAAAGATCTACTGCGGCGTTCGGCTGGCGGCGAGTGAGCCACAATTACAAGTGACACCGCCCATTTGCCGCTTAACGTTTCAAGTCCAGTGCTTCTATTCTTCTGATGCGGACATGCGTGGGTGCGTGCCGTGATCGTGTGCCTATCTGGCTCGCCTAAGATCACTACGTACGGACGGTTTCGTCGAAAACGACGTCGGTGGCGACGTAGAGATAGACCTCAGCCGACATGCTTCGTGTTACCTGTCGTACTTCTGTTTGAAAAAAACAAACTAAAGACATGGGCGGAAACAACTAGATAAGACGAGGGCGGCTGGAATTCTGCTCTTATCTACTTATTATTATACAAATTACTATAAAATTATATGAAAATAAATTTTGAATAATTAATTAAAACAGTTATATTAGTATTTGACATGGTATATATTTTTTGTTTCGCTCTTGTCTGAAGTTCTCCCTCAGCTTGATGAGGGGATAACCCATTCTAGACAATAAAAAATCCTAACCCGTGGGCCCGCCCTACCTGCTACAGTATTGCTAGTGCAGGGTTTGACTGGCATTCGTCGGAACGGAGTAACCGACGCCTACTTTACAGATACACACGCTCCGACGCGATACGCGTAATTGCCAGGCCCTTGCCGTGAGACGATGCATCATGCCACCATCAGGTGCGCTGGCCGCTGAGCAAGAGCAATCCAATGGGGTACTTCCCCATCATTCCATGCACTCTGTTGCAAAGCCATAACTGTCTAGCTTATCCTAAGAAAGAGATTTCAAGGCAGATGGCCAAGTTTTGGTTGGCATCAGACAATAGTTCTCTTCTCATAATAGCTCAGTTTTTCACTTTCCACCACCTACAGCGACAGAACTCAAATTATACCGGCAAAGAAGAAAACACGGAGCTCGTAGAATTCACATGTAACTGTTTCAAGAAGGTATTGAACCTTTTCCCGTACAAACATTGTGGGAATTGCACTACTTGTCAGTACGATGATAAATTCCAATTCTGACGCAGAACACTACCGACAACTGATTTTCATTGCACCGGGAAGCCATAATACAAAATCTGGGGCAACTCAAATGTAACTAATTGGGTGATGTTCTGAAAAAGCTCTATATCAGAATGTTATAACGCCAAAACTTGAGATTTGTGATCAATTCCGTTGAATACAAATGTTCCCAGCAACGGGACAAACTGTTTGGTCACCAGCTGGAAAAAAAAGGAATAGATGGTTAGTGCGATGCAAGTATAGTTAATCGTTCTCCAGAAATTACAGTCAAAAGTGGAAAACACACCTTGATTACTTCCTGTGATGCCACTCCACCAACGAAGGCAGCGACAGGATGAATTTCTGCACCCCCAAACCGGCACATTTCAGTAATCAGGTCTTCAGACAAAGATGCTCCGTTCAAACCCATGTCATTTAGTACAGAAACAGCAACTGTCTTCAGCCTAGGCACATCCTCATCAATCTCACTATTAAATCCAGTGTGTTATTAGTATTATAAATACATGGTATCATAATGTTCACCAAAAGTGAATGAACATTTAACTCGTGTTTACCTTTCAAAGATTCCAGGAAATCTGTTATAGTTGGCAGCGAATCGATCAACAGCTCGTAGAAGAATATAGAAGTTCATCGCAAAGCTGCACCAACAACTTTGTTGTCATTTGATTAAGAGGGGAAAAGGAGAATGCTGACTAGTTCAGAATTCATAGAAATAGGAAATATAAGGAAAACAGATTACAAGGGTTAATCGTTCTGACAGAACAGTTTGCACACCATACAAAACAAATGAAGAAATATAAACTGACTCCTGAGAAAAATTTCTCCAACTACTTCAAAGTTAAAAGTTGCAGTGTACACTACTTTGTGAGCAACAATTGGTTGATAAAACTTGTTTCGTGACAAGAAGCTGAAGTTCCATGCCAGAATCAGAAATAAGCAAAAGAGTCTTCCATAAGTCTGATCAGAAAGCCAAGTATTTAAGAGCAGAATATTGATAGGATGGCCAAGTAAAAGCCTTTCTCTGGAGATCAGAATCAGGAACACCATGGCATGACAGCATCTATTTTGCATTATAATTCAGTTTAACAGGTATTTTCTAATTATGTGATTTAGGATAAGCTAATAATTCTACAATACAGCATTCCAGCAGCAGGGGTTACTACTTTTGTAACAGACACATGGGGTTTGCAACCTAAGGACCCCGGTTAGAGTATATTAATAAAGAAATTTCCAGCATAAAAACTAAAATGATTGAGAAGCAAATGAAGAGTAAAAGACACTAACCAGTAGTCTTCATCAGTGAAGTACTTTTGAACTTCAGAAAGAACAGGAGAGCTAAACTCCTCCACCAAACTACGGTATCTACATACCTAGACAACAGAAACCACTAACTCAACAACAGATATTTGTGCATATTTTTACATTATTGATCAATCGGAACTTTTAAAATGAGAGCTAACAATCAGCCAGTGTTGTCAAATAAAAAATCGAAGAGTATACCTGGGGGGAAATAAATCAGGAGTAGCATTGCAGAAAAAAATAAAAAAAATCATACGTTTCACCTCATGTGCAATTTAATGTGCACTATTCTAGTCGTTTTATTCTTTTGAAACAAATGAGAAAGCAGTGATAAGTAGTCAGTACACCAACGACATCAAATCAGCTTTTTTGGATTAAATACATTGACAGGATAATAAAATACTGAAAGGTCCTTCCGAACTAAAACCAGTTAGCTCCAATGATAATCGAGCACATCATGCAATAATATGTATTAACTAATTAACAACATAGCAGTAATCACAAACAGAACTTCAAGAAAGCAGCTTACTCTGAGTTTTCTAGCATTTTTGCAAAATGCTTTGATGTATGACCGTGAAATAGAATCAGGGTCTCTACCAATTCGCTTCAAGATATCCTTTACACGATGCTCCATGGCAAGACAGTCAGATTCAGCCTTAGCTTGGTAAATCTTTTGCAGGCTAACATAATATCTGTAAGGTCATAAAAGAGAAACTATCATGCTCATGCAATAGATCATAGAAGAAAAGAGTTATGCACCAGAAGTTGAATCTGAGATCATAGCAAAGCTAGATGACTGCAAGACACTAACTCAGTAAGTGAAGTCATATCAGGTATAGTTCCCTCAAGAGGTAGCTCACCGTTGCCCTCATTTGCAATAAATTCCTGCAAGTAGCATGTGATAGAAAGCAACATATGAGGCTGTGAGACATAGAAAACTATGCTAATAAAGAAACAATGGTTTCAATAAAAAAAGGTAGGAACAAGTTCATGCTACACCCCTGAACTTTGCAAAAAGTTAGCACCCTCAACCCCAAAATCAGTTATTTAATACTCTAACTTACAAAACTGGATCATTTTACACCCTAATGTAGTTGTGAAGGGCATATTAGATGACAGGATTGAACTCAATATGGTTTTGTCCATGTTGGCAACCATTTCATTGGTATTTGCTATCATGGAATCAAATAAGATGATGGAGAGTGATGAAGATAGGTGAAAGCATGGAAAGATAGATGATAAAGAGTAAGAACAACAATTTGAATGTAAATATATGTGAGGTCAGTCCAATCATCAAAATCAATGGTGTATGTGACTGTCAGTATGGCAAATGAACACCTTGAGTTGGATCCATGCCATCAAATCCGCCCTCAGAAAAAACACTTGAGGGGTAAATTGATATGGTTTCCTAAGTTTCGGCCTTCACACACAACACTTTCTGAGCTTATTTGCCCTAAATACGCAATCTCCAGTAAGCAAACTCATATGTGGCTTTTAGCTTAAGCCAAAGCCACCTGGCTGAAGGAAGACTACAACCTTTTGAATCTGACTTGAGTTTTAGTCCCATAAGTTAAAACTACAACTGGGAGACTAGATCAAGCAGGTTCTTTGAATATTGTTGAGACACCTCAGTTCAATATGTTACAATATTTTTCAAAAAAAAAAAACTTATTGCTGAGAGCCTGAGACACCTCAACTATTTATGGTACTTTCTGGTCTGTTTTTAACAACAGACTTTATCAAGAGTGCCTAGCACCTCAATAACTGATCAATGGTAAGGCTATCAGACAACAAAACTACAGAAGTTCACATTCAGTATTTGTAAATCATAATGGATAAATATTTACCTTCAAAGCAGCCACTAAAACCCAGAAATCTGAAGAACATGAATTGACTTCAGCAGAGCTGTCATCAATTATCTGACGGATCTCATTACCTAACATACATTAATCATGATTAAGAACTTGTAGTTCTGCACAGCTGTTGTGTCATATTGTGTAACACTAGTGACAGAACAAGTGCATCAAGGGCAGCAATAATATACAAGAACACTAGATGACAGAAAATGTGTTAAATATTTGCTGATTCAAACGCAGACTATACATGTAATGTAAGTACATGACCCAAGAGGCCAGGAGGTTTCTGGCACCACATAGGTCACATCCATTCATTATGCAAACTAGAGCAACAGTTTCAAATTAACTCATATAGTTTTGCCTTGTGGTATCTAAGAAAGGTAGTTGTGTTTCCAAAGTAAAATTATGCTGATATAAGCACATTAAAAATAAACTTACTGATTCCTGGAGTGACAGAGACTTTATATGAGGACTCCACTGCTTCTTTGTAGTTTTCTTCATCCAAGTTAAGCATATGGTTTCGAATCAGGTCCTGACAAAAATACAAGCTTGGTCAATAACATAATAGCCTTCAAAACACGTTAGTAACATGTTTACTGAGTGGATCAACAATCTAAAACTTATACCTTAAATTTATTTTTCTCTTGCCTAGTCGAAGGTAAGCGTCCATCATGCTCGTCTGCCCATTTTTCTGCAAGCCTCACAAGGATAACGATGTATGGAGTGTGCTTGTGCACAACAGGATCTTTATCATTTATATCAATTGACTTTGTAAATCTGTAAACAAAACCATCAAGATCATCACCGATTTCATCTAGAATGATAAAGGCACCATGAAACTTGTTCTGCAAACAATCTATATATGGATATATTCTTACTCCTTGAGTTCATTCCATGGGCTGTGAAGGCGTAAATCATCCAAGAAGTGGTCCGGCTTTGATTCTATAATATTATGCTCCTGCTCAAAAGATAGAACAAACAGTTTTCAGTCTTCTGAAAATGCCTTGGCTCATGGTTTCCTCTCAAAATGAACTGCCAAGAACCATTAATAAAGACGAAATCCACATGTAAGATTCAAATAAAGAGGAACTACACTACTAGAGTCAACAGCTCTTGCTAGTTGTGAGAATGTAATGCCATGATAATTTAATGTATGGAGGCATTAAGCACTTTTTTGGTACAGAACTATAAAATACCTTGACACTGACCCTGACCAGACCAGTTAGACCATATGAACGTGCAGCAACCAACACAATATTTGCTTTCCTGCAGATACCATCTAATTTCAGTAATGAACTCTCCGGAAGCTGCAGTAGAAAAAAGTTGGTATTAGCAAATGGTTGGGAGGAAAAACTACAGATGCACATTGTTCCCAACAAATCCATAGGTAAATATATTGATAGCTAAAGCTATTCTTTTATTTTGCAAAAAAGGATAAGCATTCATTCAAACAAATATTCTGGGTACACAGAGAAGTCAAAAAAATCAATCACTCCTTTTGCAGCTTACCCTAACAGTAAACACACACCTGAGTAGCAATGACAACGGTAAACTGGGAAAAGAAGGAAGGATTTGTGTCTATAAGAGTCACTGGAGACTCCTCAACAAACTTGGCTTTTACAGCATCATTCATCTCTTGCAGGAATGAACATATAGATTTTGCTCTTGATTGCCCCAAGCATCCTACATCCACTGAACATAAACACAGAGTACTCAGAATATGAATTTCATTGCTTTACTGGAAATCAATTTAAACGGAACAGGAATAAGCCCGTAGTGCGGAAATTACATAAAAAGTTGTTTCCCAGGTCAGATGGTTCAACTTTGGAGCCATCAACAACAGTAACACTCCCTATTCCTCCAAGCACAAGATTCTTCAGCGCTTCAGTTCCTGTAGGGCCACAGGTAAGCAAACATATGCTAGCATTCTCCAGTGCAGCCTGTCCTTGATCACCCCATATCCTGTACTTCATATTAACAAAAGTTACAAAATAACAAGTAGTTTTCAGTATGTGGATATGGTTCGCCTTAGATTAAGGTGTAAAATAAGCAGAGAATAAGAAGCATATACAAGGCACTGTTAGGAAAACAAAGGCTAAATGATAAAAAATGGATTATCATGGTTTTATAAAGTAGAACTGAATTGTGAATTGTAGTTTTTATATGCACTAGAACTACCCAAGTCAAGCACGACTCAAGTTTCTCAGATCCAAATCAAATCACCAGATACACATAAGTACAAAACTAAGCACCACCTGAGTCACAGACCACCAACACCCACCTACGCACATCACCTATACACTGTAACAAAATCCACTAGGGTCTAATCAAGCAGCAAGGAATCAATCAGCAGGCACCCCCCAACAACATGTAAACAACGCAAGCAAACACGTTGACCAACCAAACTACAATGCAAGGCCTGCAGCGTTCGAACACACTTCCGTAATTTAAAATTCCTCCAGCTCTAGATCACCCCGTCAGCCGAATAGTAGCAAGGAGCCTAAACCCTAGATCAGAGATCGCATCCACCTGAACCGGAGCCGAGCCGAGCCGCCGTACCGGAATTCCATCACCACGGAGCCCTAAATCGGTAAACCCTACGGTCGATGGCAAGCGCCCCGGAATCTACCCGTCGGAGATGGGAGCGAGGGGAAGGCGGTGAGAGCGCCGATTGGTTTACCTGAGCTGGCGATCGTACTTGGTCTTGGGCTCCGCGACGGCGGCGGCCATGGCTACCGGGAAGGGGAGCTGACCGCGCGCTCTCCTCTACGCGTGGCTCTGGGATTTTGCTTGCTTCGCCTTTCTCCTCGCTGGCCGATGAAATGGAATAAAGCGGAGGGGAAGTAGAGCAACCAGAAGGGAACCTTATTCGAGCACTGCTGTAATAGGCCCATTTATACGGTCTAACACTGTACCTACATCTGTTGATAGGTGGGCCGGCCCAGTTTGTTTAACATCTACGGATCTACCACCTCTACACGATTTTTTTTTAAATCTATTTTTTATTCGAAAATAATTTTTTATATGGCCTTTCTAAAAAATATAAAATTAGAACATGTCGATTGTTGGTTTGGCGATAGGGTCATATCGTCATTTCAATAGTCGATAAAACCATGTCAGTGTCACCAAAAATATGGATTAAAATCTGATCGTCGGCTCTTGTCAACAGTTAGTTTGACAGTTTGGCTCTTCTCAACACGTAACATTCTAACTAAAGGTTTAGCAATAGAGTGATGAATGAGCTCCTATTGATAAAAGTCAACCGTTAGATTCTGACATCGATTAACTATTAGTTTGGCAATAGACGGTATAGTTCATAATGTTTTTGAAAGTCCATCGAAAAATATGATTTTGAATAAAAAATGTATTATTTAAAAGCCTCCCTCTACACTAACATCAACTAATCAACCTACACAGAACACACGGTTGTTCATTATGAAGAACATGAATAGCTACACTTATCATACAAAAGCGGGATCAGCGACATAATCTTACTTGTTTGGATAGAGGGTTAGGAGATAATTAAAGATTAAGAAGGTTGGTTAGTTGCTGGTGAGGCTCCAAGGTCCAAGCAGATCTAGATTCATTGTACCAGTGTACCATACCACACGACAATACGATTGTGCTTGTTTATACTTCTATAACAGGTTACAGCAATATCTAAATTTTAGAATCTATTTTTAAATACTGTATTAGTTTTTTTGCCTTTCTAAGTTTCATACATAGGATCCTTAGTCGTTACAAATATAAACATGCATAATAGTTATACACTAAAATCATTATTCGTTAAAAAAAACGTTTGGCATTTCCCTTTTATTTTAAGCAGAATAGAAGTGTTGCTAAATATGCTCGAGGATAACTTGGATGTTGTTAATTTGAGCTAATTAGTCATGGCTTACGATTGATTGATTCATCCATTAACGTCAACGTGCTACCATTAACTTCTCTTAGCTTTTCCCCATTTTTTGTTTTCAACAGAAGCAGTGAGGTGGTTGCGCAGACGGCTAGTTAGTTGAAAATGGATTTCAGCGCTTGATAAATGTTAATTATGTGAGCACAAAAGTCAGATTAGACACTGTCCAATTTGGATATTAGTGAGTCAAACAAAGGATAGATAAATCCACCTCGTCCGAACATGAGAGAAGTCAGCTACAAAAAAAACAATACATTGATAACTCTACGATGATGACCCCAGCTAATCCACTTACGCAAGCTAATCCAACTAGATAAATATAAGATAAACATCAATATTTTACTAACATCAACAGCATCAACGACAATATAAGTACCGTTTAATGAGCTCAATTTGATTCATTGCCGCGTTTAGTTAGAAAGCACCGCGCGCACGATATCTTCCGTTTACACGAAAGAAATTAATACATCAACCCCTTGATGAAGGCTCAGGTCCAAACTTAAGCATAATATCAATCGTGTACTCATTTTGTTTTTTTAACGAACAATTAAACTGAGATGGAAATTAACAGCGCTTAATTAGTACTAGGGTGTAGATCGACTACTCGTTGTCAGTGTGTGCACGTGAGCTTGGGACTTAGATTTGATGGGTTGGCCAGAGTGTTCTCTTCGAACAAACTTAACCAAAGTATACTTGTATCTAGTTTAATTCTGTCAGTACAACTACAGGACGCAGCAAGTCAACTACAACCAAACCGAGCTGACGAGCTCAACTGCACGTTAGTTAAGAAGCCTTTACAAGAAATCCCGTTTCGAGCTTGTGGCTAGTCGAAGTCGCATTTCGAGCTCCTATAAATAGCTCGTAAACCTATCGCGCTCGATCTTAACGAAGCATTTTGTCCGGCGTGTCTCGAGGGAGGCAGCACGATGAAGAGGCTGACGTTCGGAGCAGAGCCGGAGGAGGTGGTGGACAGCGCCAGCATAGTTCAGGAGGTCATGCTGCTGCTCGCGCGGAGCGGCGGCGGCGCCGGCCACGTCGTCCACGGCGGCGAGGCTCCGCGCGTCTTCGAGTGCAAGACGTGCAGGCGCCGGTTCCCGTCGTTCCAGGCGCTCGGCGGGCACCG
>KE372711.1:562974-574527 GCA_000418225.1 Zizania latifolia | reverse complement strand
GGGGGAGAGGGAGAGAGGGGGCGGGCGCGCCGACAGGTGGGGCCCGGAGGTCAGAGAGAGAGGGTGAGGCCAACGGGCTGGGCCGTATAGGAGAGAGAAAATGGAGCGGCCGGCCTGAATTAAATTTAAATTCTTTTCTGATTAAAATAAATGCTGAAATGCTCTTTGTAATTACTACTCTAATTATAAAAATCCTAAAAATGCAGATAAAAATCCTAGAGCCTTTTCATGACTTGGAAAATTTATTAAAAATTTTGAATTGTTTTCTTACAATTTTTAAATTCCTGGCATTTTTCAAACACTTCATTATTCAATTTTTTGAGGGTGTTACAGATATGCAGTGCCACTATTTATATGCTTGCATGTTAAGTGCAGAAAAGAGTATTGCATTGCTTGGATGTTGGATCATGCTGAAATTAATGTCCGGTAGAAAATATTACCTCCCGTTCCAAAATATAAACATTCATAAAATTCAGATTTTATATCAAAATATAAGGATTTTTAGAGTACCATTTGTCATATCAACTACAGTTTATTCAGTTTTCTTCTATCTTACCTTCAACTATCCTTCTACCCATAATATAAGTATCTAAAAATATATATTAAGGATCAAAGAAAACAATTCAGGCCATGATTCTATGGATTCTCCTGATCCCTGCAAGAATGGAACTATTTAATTGAGATTCTTGTGAACCAAAAGGGGCGTTAGAATGATTGCACAGGAAGAGGCAGTACTTGCAAAATGTTGTCCCCATCCAACATTAGTTTACATGTTATCAGAGTTAAAACTAGCATCACTACTACCTCATTGCCGGATTTACCGGTTGTCTCTTCCCTCGATCACTCTCAGTGACGCACCCGTTGGTTTCTGTGCATTTCATGAGCAGATTCGATTGGGAACAGCAACACAAGCACTGCATAATTCATGTAGAAATCACAATTTCAAAATTGTAATCTGTTTTGGCTGCACCAATTGATCGCATACACTATGTAAGCAGTATATAAGGGTGTCTGTCATCTTTCTCCCCCAAAATTTCAGAAGTGGAACACAAGAACATTACAGAGAGGCTCGATTTTCGTGAACTCGCCTAAACTACAATACCTACCAACAATCATCGCTTTCTGAGAAGGATTGGTAATGCAGCAAATACCTCCACACAGACACCAAGCAGGTAGTAGCAATAATGGCTCTAGTCACCATCCGAGAACATGAGTGGAAGAAATACCTTCACAGAAACCACTTCAGTAGCAGAAGGATATGGTTGAAGCAGTGTGCAGTATCAGTAAAGCCCAAGTTCATTCTTCAGTTTCTCGAGAGCAGCCTCTATTTTTTTTTTTTTGACAAAAAGGCTTTTTCGGCCTGACTTTGATTGAAAGCATAAGTTTTGCTGGGATACCAGCTTACATGCAGTCAACACAAAGAACAGAACCCGCACGGAACCCAGGTGCTAACAGGTCCCCAAAAAACATCCAGTGATAACCACCTAACCAGACAAGCCTCAGAGCATCACAGGGATAGGTAAAGCCAAACGTGCCCATCACAAAACAAGATCAACAAGGACTAGATAAAGAAACTATCCACTTCAACAGCAATTCTATCCATCAGAGAACCACCAGCAAAACAGGCCATCTTTTTTCCTGGACTTTTGGAGACGGCTTCACAGCAGCATCGTTTCTTCAGCGCTTTCAGGCGCTTCATTGCATTTCGGTTCTTGTCATCAGCAGGAATTTTGCATGGAGAAATTCGTTGCAGCTTGAGACATAGCAGCCTCTATCATCAAAGCTACTTGGTGTCAATCAGGGGTTCGTTCTCCAGAAACTCAACAAACTCTTCACCAATAGCCTGATTGAGCACAATGTAATAGAGTTGACTGGAGATTACCAATTACCGAAGGGATGATTACAAATTGCAGTACTTATGTACACTATTGCTAAGTGCTCAATACCAACATGAGAAGCTTACAACAATAGGGTGGAATAAAGAGAACTTACTGCTAATTCTTCCCACAGGGTTTCAGGTTTCTGTTCTGAATTCAGCCCTGCTTCCCAGTTCTGAAATTCACCATGAAGATCTTTGAGGAAATCCGCTGCAGAACCACAGACCACAGTAGTGTCAACAAATGAACAATTCATGTTCAACTAACTGCACATCTCATGTTTTCCCATAACCATCTACAGAAGTTTAACTACAATCGGATCAAATTTATTAGTTGTTTCATAGCAGAAAACTGCAAAGGGATTTCGCTTGAAACCTCAGTCTACGCCCTGACATGAAATTCTTAACCCCAGAAATCATAATATAGTTCATTAATGCAGAAGAAAATGTATTCCCGTACCGTAGCAATAGAATTCCTCTTGTTCGTGAGATGATGCAGTGCTCCCGTAGGTCCTGGATGAAACTGAGTTTCTGCTAGCGTACTTGGACCTGCTCTCTGAATTTATGAGCGCATTATAAGCATGTTTGACTCGCAGAAATGTCTCGAGTGCATTTGCCTACAATAGAGGAGAACACCAAAGCTACCACTGCTCAATCCTCGTAGGAATCAGACGAAAAACAGAAGTGGAATGCAACGAATCAGATGAAAAACAGAAGTGAAATGCAACGAATCAGATGAAAAACAGAAGTGGAATGCAACGAGATAATGAGGCCTGGGAGAGGCAGTTGGCACACCTCATCGTTGACGTCCGGGTGGTGCTTGAGCGCGAGCCGCCAGTACGCGCGCTTGATCTAGTCGGGCGCGGCCGAAGGCGACACGTCTTGTACCTCGTACGGGGATTCCCCTCGCTCGCCCACACGCCGAGCACCTCGTTGGTTTTTGATTATACGATAAGCTGCAATGCATCCTCCCACACAGAACAATGCTACGGTGATGTCTATCCATGACCACCTCATGGGATTAGCCGCACCTATGAGAATCTGATCCTCCTGCTTGTTCTTGTAGTCTCTGGTGGTGGTGAGGGGGAAGTTTTTGCTCTTGTTTAATTCTCTGAGGAGGAAAGGGGATGAGACGAAGAGTGAAGGTCGGCTGTGGAAAAGAAAGAAGAAGATGGAAGTTCGAATAAATGGTTTGCGGTTGAAGCTTTTATATCAAAGCTTCATATCAAAGCTTCGTGGTTCGATTCCTGCCGGGTTGCAGAATTTTTTGTTTCTTTTTCGCAAATGCAGGGAATGGACCCGACCCGGCCCGGCCCAATACGCTTTTCCTACTGAGGAGGCGCACCGCAGGTTCGGGAACCCTCCGGACTCCCACTGCTTCGTATTCTCCCGCCGCCGCCGAAGGAGGAGGAGGCTCCCACTGCTTCGTATTCCCTCGCCGCCGCGTGCCGACGCCTGAAGCAAGCAACCTTCGCGGTCCGTTCGACTCGCCGCAACACCGGCCCCGTTGTCGAAGGCCAAGCAGCGGACGAGATGGCCAAGGACGGAGGAGGGCCCGACTGGAACGGCCTGCTCAAGTGGAGCATCGCCCATGGCGACGGCACCAACCTGCCGCGCGTGCTCAGGTATGCTTCCGCTCACATCGAGATCTCCCTCTGTTCTTTTCTTTTCGCGTAAAGAGCTGATTAAGCTAGGGTTGTTCTGGTGGTGCCGCGAGATTGATGTGCTTCTTGGGACGCTGGAATTAGCATTTTTAGTGTAGGCTAAGTGACATAGGGTTTTTGTGCTACTGAACGATATGCATGCGCTAGCAGCAATTCCATATGACCATGTTTGTTGCTAATTCATGTGTGAGATGGGACATGTCGTATTGGCACCAGTGATGTATTCTCTTGTAGCCTCGTTTCCTCTAACACACGGCTTTAATAATGCTGATATTTTAGGTGTTCTAGCATGAAATTTGCGCAACTGATATCACTGTGCCATGTGGAGTTGCTACGCCTACGAGCAATGGCATGCCAAAAAAACGTTGTTGTTCAAAGTTTCCTTGATTTTGGGTTGCAGTGAGGAGGATAGGATTGTTCATGGAGGCAATGCAAGAGAATACAATAGATGTTGTTAAGAGGATGAAGGAGATTACCCTAGTGATGAAAACTCGAGATGATGTACTACAGTCTCAAGGCGTGACTCCGGAGAACATTGAAGGTATTGTTTGAAGCGTTACAATTTTTTGAAATCGCTTTTATTTGTTGTCCAGGCAAACGCTGATATATATATTCATCACTTTTTGACGATTTACTGGACACTTCTAATCATAGTTGTTATGGCGATGAGATATCGTCGCCATATCGCTATGGAAGTTTTTTGCTATTCGCCATATGCCGCCATAGCACCGAAGGTCTATGGCGGGCGCCACAGAGCGTGGCGCTGCTGTGGTGTCGTGTGGCGCCCACCATACGGGAGGGAGAGAGGAGTAAGCGAGCGACGCGTGGCGAGGCCGGGCGTGCCGGTGCAAAAGATGGGAGAGAGAAGAGGAGGGAGAGGAGGGGAAGAGGGGTGCTGGGTGCGGCGGTTGGAGAGGGAGCCGAGAGAGAGAGGGGAGTGGGAGAGATTGCGGCGGCTGGAGAGGGAGCTGAGAGAGAGAGGGGAGTGGGAGAGATTGGGAGAAGCTAGGGTTGAGAAACGGGCTTTAAATGGGCTGTTTGGTCAAATTTATATAAATAGATTATTAACTGAACTTTTAAATATAATATTAGACATAATTTTAAATATGTTATTGCAATTTTAATTATTTTTTATCGTATAAGACATCTAAAGTGACAATGTTACAACTTGATATTGTATTGCTATTTTTATCATGCTATATTGCTATTGTTATTTGTAATTTAGTACTTATATATTGATATATTTTTCTAAGTCATATAAACTTTTTTTCTATATTGTTCGCCACGCCGATGTGTCTATGGCGAGTTGGTGACGTCACGCCGCGCGCCATAAGCGCTATAAATTTGTGAAGGTGGTAGGTCACCACGCTTCACCGCGTCGCTATAACAACTATGCTTCTAATGACTAGAGAGCAGCCACATATTTATATAACCTGTGACATATGTGGGATAGTAGGAGTGTCAAATGCTATAGCCGAAGAAACTTTACAACAATCATGGGTAGTAGTTTTACTTAAGTGATTTTTATAGCATGTATAAGTAATCCTATTGCTGTCTTTATTCATTATCCATGCTTATTGTGTGTATTGGTATTCACAGAGCTAGTCCACTGTCTGATGCAATAACCGAAGAAATCTGATGTGCTTTAGGACTTCATAGTGAAATACAATCATACAATTTTGTAGTGGGCAGTGGCTGTTGCTTATATGAAGGGTCCCTGTATGGACAGCTCAGTATTTTATATGCCAATTTCCTACGGTTTTCACTATTCATCTCGTATATCCTTAAAAGTTCAACATTGTCCTAACTCCCTAGAACCAGGCTAGATGGTTTTTTACAGTTCCATTCACTAATAAACTACTAAATTTGTTTTTCAGATATGTTGGATGAGTTACAGGAGCATGTTGAATCCACTGACATGGCAAACGGTAAGAATCATGGTTACTAATGATTTTTGTATTTGTAAATGTTATTCTTGCATTGATTGTGAATAATTTTAACATTTTTTACAATTAACCCAACGGATCTGCATTCTATTGGTGGTTTGGATCCTTTACTTGGTTACTTGAAAAATCCACATGCTGGCGTCCGAGCAAAGGCAGCAGAAGTTGTAAGTACAATTGTGAAAAATAACCCCAAGAGCCAGCAACTTGTGATGGAATCTAATGGCCTGGAGCCACTGTTGACGAACTTCAGTTCAGATCCAAGCACAAATTCACGCACAAAATCTCTTGGAGCAATATCATGCAAGCCATTTGCTTCTGTAATGGTTCAAACATGGTGTTTCGCAATGAACTGAAACATAATCGGTTCTATTACACATTCTAGTAAGAGGTTGCGACCATTGCTTTGCAGCTCAAATTCGCCATAACCAGCAGGGAGTTGCTGCATTCCGCCTAGGAAATGGCTATGCTGCACTGAAAGAAGACCTTCGTTCTGATGACGCTAGACTTCAGAGGTCTGCTACATGATGTTCAGGTTGGCTAGGAGCCAAAATGACACAAGACATTTTTGGTTTACTTTATGGCACCTTGTTGAACAGTAGGACCATGTCAGACTTTATTAGGTTAGCTCTATAATTGCCGTATGATGCGGTGCCTAGCGAGTATTTTCTTCTTAGTTTTGCTCTTGTATTTCCCACAATGTTTTTCTTTCCAATATGTGAAGTCATGATTTGGTTGCGCTAATCTATATTACCGGGTTTTTTTGGTCCACGGATCTTTTGTTGCTAGTTAAACTATGAAAATGCAACTCTGCAATGTTCATAGCCGTTCTGTTGTATCATTCCAGGAAAGCTCTCCATCTCGTACAGTACCTGCTGCACGACAAGGCAGACATGAGTGTTGCTACAGAGCTTGGTCTTCCAAAGCTGATGATGCACCTGGCATCCAGTGATGATTCTGGAGTCCGGGCGGCTGTGTTAGGTGGTCTCCTCGAGCTGGCACGAGACAAGACATCCGTTTCTGAAAACACACTACCTGACCAAGACAAACTGAAAGATGTGCTTAAATGATCACTGGGGTTAAGAATTTCGTGTTAGTGGGTAGACTGAGGTTTCAAGCAAAATCCCTTTGCAGTTTTCTGCTATGAAACATCTAATAAATTTGATCCGATTGTAGTTATACTTCTCATTTGATTTTTTTCAAAGTTAAACTTATTCAAATTTGATCAATTTTATAACAAAATACCGGTTACAATACCAAATTAGTTTTATCGAATCAATTTTATTAAATTGACCATTAAATATGTTTTAGTATTGTATTTATTTGATATTATAAATATTGATGTATTTTTATTTAAATTTAGCCAAATTTGAAAAAGATAAGCATTTTTTTATAATGCAAAACGAAAGTAGAGGATATATTAGGCGGTCGCTGTATGTACTCTGGCAATGTTGGAAATGATGGATTAATCTTTAATCGTTTCTAAATTATGACACGGGTATGCCTATGTACTGTGAGAGGCCGTCTGATACTCCGATTCTCAGTGCCGAGCTTTGAGATGGCCGTCCGAAAAAATCAAATAAATATAAGGCCCCAAAATTATAATAAATTATAAAGTGTTGTTAGTTCATGGTTTAACTGTGCCTGCCAGTAGTCATTTTTTTTCTTTTTCGCCATACAAATACAGGGAATGGGCCGACCAAAGTTCGGTTGGTTGGACCGGCCTATTAACACTTTTAAAAAGTGTTGTTTTTTAATTTTATAAAAAATAGAACACTTTAAAAAAATCATAGAAAATTTAAAAATATAAAAATTCATTTTAGAATACTTCAAAAATTGTAGAAAATTTGAAATTTCATTTTAACTTCGGTGTTATAACTTTCAAGTTTCAAATTTTAAGTGTTTAAATTTTGAGGCGCATAACATGTTTTGTTCCAAGGCGTCCAAATCGTAGGCACGGCTCTGTATATTTGTATGCATTAAATTAACAAATGTATGTTTTGACACGTATAATCACGAGTTTTTGATTTATGGCAAAAGAGAAAAATTAAGGGTCAAGGTCTCACGGATATGAAACTTGCAGCGAGCTAATCTGTCGACCAAATTACGAAACTCAAACTTCGCCGGCCACTGGGGCCACGCATGTATCGTCTAAGGTGGCGATATGATGCAGTGGTAGCTACAGTTTCGTGATCTGTTGGATGGCTTCGATCATCGGCGCCCAAACATCCCCTTGTGTTTGCCGTATTTGCCCTGCTTGAACTTTCCTTGCTTGAACTTACCGGAGCCACGGTACATCCCGTAAGAGCCGCCACCGTGTTGTTGTGCTTTGTGAGCTCCCAGGGCTGCAGCCGCCGCCGCGGCACCTCCGGCGAGCAGCGCCCCAAAGCCACCTGCAGATGTGCCCGCACCACGGCCGCCGCCTCCAAGTACTCCAAACATACCACCACCGCCTAAACAAAATAGGACAATGGAGTTTAGAAATGGACTAAAGTTTCACACGCATGCTTCACATCCTTCACCATGTAAAGGTGACAAAGGAGGGATGACCTAGCGAAAAGTATATAGGATATACATACTAGCTTTTTAACTGATTTATAAGTTAAGAATTACATATTAGACTTAAATAGTGTATATATGATCAATAAAAGAAATTAAACATTGATTTGTCTTTTCAGGGGTGGCTCTACCCTTGGATGAAAGAAGATTGATGCCAATCAAGGGCAACGACAATATATATTATCAAACCAATCCTTAAAGACAGGATCTATAATAGTAAACTTTTGTTGTTTCAATTTTAATATTTTATAGACTTCAAGGCGGGAAATAAAAGGAAATAAGTTATGAAACAGAGAATAATTTTTTATTATTCCTTATGGTATACCTACATATATAGAAAACTCATCATATAAAATTATATAAACTTCTTTCATAACAGTGAGACACAACAGTTATTTTTTTAATTGTGGTTACCATAAGAAAGATAGATTACCTTGCATAGATGGACCATGACCATGACCTGAGCAACCAGCTGAAGGGTAGCCTGCAGGTTGCTGTGCGTACCCTCCTGGAGATGGTTGTTGTGGATAGCCTACTGAAGGATACGCCCCCGGAGGGTATCCACCGTGCAAAGATGGTGGATATCCACCTTGCGACGGTGGATATTGAGCAGCAGGGTAGCCGCCAGGAGGCGGATATTGCCCACCAGGGTAGCCGGAGGGTGGATATTGAGCAGCAGGGTAGCCGCCAGGAGGCGGATATTGCCCACCAGGGTAGCCGGAGGGTGGATATTGCGCAGGTGGTGTAGAGTATCCTTGCGCCGGGGTAACCAGGGTATCCTGGTGGAGCAGGGTAGCCGCCTGGATACGCTCCATGGATCGCTCTGTCAGTGTTCGAGGAGTCCTTTCCGCCCTCCATTGCTGGCTTAACGGAAACAAACATTGCACCATGATCAGCTCGTCATGCAAAACATATACTACTGCAGAAGATTAATTTACAGCAAGTTACCCGGGTGAACAGGCAGAATTAATAAACTTCTGCGAGGTGGTGGCACTAGCAATGACCTAAGGCTTTGAAAAGATCAAAAGAATCTGAGCAAAATTCTAGACGGGCAATGGCTTGTCTCATGCCATGGACGTGTATACATACATACAGGGGCTTGGAGGGAGCAAGGTTCCTAGAAAAAACCAGATGGCCGGCGGCTATGTTTAGGGGTGCTATTTCTTGGTTTGGTTGTACATGAAGTTAGGGGGGCTAAGGTTTCTCCTATTCCAGCCGCACAATTCGGTTATTTGGGCACGCGGAAAAGGCGTTCAGATGAATGCGTGACCACGGCAACGTAGTGTACTATCATTTGGACTGTTGATCTGACCTTTGGCTGAGCTTAGTTGATGCATTGAGAAGTTGTAGTTAGCGTGTCCTGCTCTTGCCCACATCTCTGTAACTGAATCCACATAAAGACAAAAATAGTATGTTGCCGGACATCTGCAAGATCCGTTGTAGTCTAGCTGGTTAGGATACTCGGCTCTCACCCGAGAGACCCGGGTTTCGAGTCCCGGCAACCGAATTTTTTTTTCTACAATTGTTTTGCTATTTGGGAGAAACTTATCAATCTTTTGTTATTTGGGAGAAAGTGATAGGCCACCACAGTTGATTTTTGCACAGGCAAGTAGACAGCTTATAGATCTTTTGTTATTTAGGAGAGTGATAGATCACCGTTGATTTTTGTTCCGACAAGTACACAACTACACTTATCCATGCAAAGGTGGGAGAGCTGACAAGAAGCTGAAGATTGCTGCTGTCTGCTGCTGACGGGGTGGCCAAGTGCCCCCAGACTGATTGAAAAATACCTATTCCCAGGCGGTGCTTGCCATTAATGGATACTTTGTTTTGGAAGCTCGTATGATGACACTTTTGCTGTTTGTTTGTGGCCTGATAGCTTTGCTGGACTATCGCGAAATTGTGGATGCCTTGTTTGTTTTTATGTCACCTGTAATGGATATGTCATCGTTTGTTGTCTTTTTTTTTGAGGTTTTTCTGGCTGCGAGCGCTAGCTGCTGCTGTTCGGGACTGGGTAATAGTCCCTGGTAGATGTCTGATGCAAAACTGTAAAACTGGTATTCTTAGTATCTATCTACTGCTTTCAATAAAAAACAGGGCAATTTGCCTTTTCCTCCAAAAGTACACAACTACACAAGGCCATTAACCATCGTTTTCAAATGCAATGGAATTGCACATAGGGTAGACTAATATCCAATTTAGCTCTAAAAAATCCTAAATCTAAAACTATAGGTGGCTTGAGGATATTTATTTGAGCCATCAGATTTTTATTTTCAAATACAAACAAATATTTAAACAATTTTATTTTTTCATACAAACTCCATATATCTTAAAGATAAAGCTGTAGCAAACATGTCCTAATAAGATCAGGAATTTTTGACACGTGCAATTATCACAGAGTACGGTTTTGAGTTACCAGATTTTTCTCAAGGGTTACTCTAGTCTCCAGGATAGGCAATAATTTTATGCATAAGAACCTAGTGAGCAGACTGTCGATAAGCATCACAGGCTTTTCCTACTTCAGGTTCAGTAATACATGATAGTTTCATCTACCCATGCTTTGAGAGGATGCTCTCTGCGACGCTGCGAGCTATGGGATGATAGAACTCACGGGCCTCTGAGAAGATCCTCTCTGCAAGCATCTTCTCCTCCCCGGAGCATCGGGCCAGCGAGCTGTAGAGCGGGCGAAGGTACTTCATCCTCCCCACTTGCTTCAAGCATTTCTCGACCTCGTTGAAGTAGCATCTGCAGCCGGTGGGGATAGCTAGCTGGAGAAACGCAACTTTGACCTCGTAATCACGGCTTTCTGATAGCTTGTACCGCTCATCAAGGGCAGTAACCTACATAGAGATAACAAATGGCCATGGCAGAAGTTAATTTAAACTTTAAAGTCACTTATAAGTTCTACCAATGTGTTACTAACCAAGCTCTGATCCACAGTATGCCATGTAATAACAAGTGACATACTGACCACCAAGGTTTCTTTCCAATGTCTTATTAGTTCGTATACAGCTTTTAGCTTTCATTTGTACTGATTGTAAGCCACAAATGGCAAAATCATCTTTAGACTTTAGTCAGCTGTAAGTAAGGCATCCTTACTATGTAGATAATCAGGAAAAGGAGCTATGTGATACTAATTATTTAGTGACTATTCAGACCAACGAGGATTTCATTCGAATGTTATCCGACAAGGCACGTAGCTCATCATGTAACCACTGAAACTAGGCATTGGATTGGATGTAAATGAAGTGTACTAGGCTCATAGCTGTAGCTGCAGAGGGGGCATATCCAAACAAATTGCTTGAACCTATTTCCACACGACTACACCTTTGATAGTCTGAAAGAGCACAATAATTGTTTTCGCGTCGATCCCATAATAGCCAAATGGTGAGAGCTCACCATGTCCATAGAGTCCCCGTCCACATAAGTGATGTTTGGGCTAGACTGATTAACACGTCAATCCAGTCGTTTTCAAAACCAACTAATAGGCAGAATCTGGTTATAGGGCATT
>KE372711.1:549639-560129 GCA_000418225.1 Zizania latifolia | reverse complement strand
GGTTTGGTCTAGTGGAGGCTTCCCTGGATTGGAGATGCTCAGCTCAGATGCGTGTGCCCCTTGCATGCTACGCCGTTTCAGGTAAAACAAGATTCAAAATTCAAAATTTAAAATGTTACGAGTAATCAAGTTGAAGGCAGCAATTATGCCTTTCCCTGATTTATATTTTTTCAGTTCAATCAAAGTGCTCTTTTCCGTCAATTATCAAATTGCTCTGTTTTATCTCTTAATCAGGAGATGCCCTCCTTTTGAGTTCAAATCGAATTGTTCAACTTTATCTCTTTCTTACAAGATGCTCTGCCTGTTGTCATCAATTGTTAAGAAAATACTGTGCTTCTGCTCTAGTGTGTCAAGTTGCCCTAAGTATAAGTGGTCAATCTAGACACAAATTTAAGGATTTGGCTGAACAACTTGTATCTCATATAAATATTATCTTTCAGTAAAACTGTTCATGCATTTGATTGCTAACAAAAACTAACACGAAACCGACAGTAGCCAAGATTTTAGGCTCATCTTGGAAGCACTCGAAAAGCAAGGTGAAGCATTTGCATTTCATCTCCTGCTCTTCCTCCGAGAACGAAGCAAACACGAGAGCAACCCGAGCAAGAGATCACGAGTAAAAGTGGTTGATGGCGCGCGCGCGCGCGCGGTTCTCGATTCCGGAAGCGACGGCGAGGCTGCTTCGCCGGAGTATATCTCGTACGTGAACCCTCGCCGCCATCGCTGATCGATTCGTGGCCGGACCGTACTCTCAATTCGTTGATGAATTTAAATTGATTTTTTTGGTAGCGATGATGGAGCCATGTCGACGCTTACACAATCTTTTCTTATCTAGTGCACCAGCTGTCACGATTAATATTTATCCTGTGTATACTTTATGTCAATATAAAAAATTGAAGACCGTTATACGTTCATAGAGAGAAAAATATTTTTATATAGGTTCATGTCTTAACTAAGTAATAGCCACATGTCATATTTATATGTATATATTTGGATATATAAAATACAATAAATATATTAGAAGCATCGGTCTAGATATAACCGACTATCTCATTAGGATTCTTGAGTACGTGACTTACAACTTACAATGACTTCTACGTAATAGTTTAACTTGTCTTCAAGGAGGTTGGCTTGAGTTATCCTCTGTTGGATTGTCATGGATTGCTTTCTTTAATATTGGTGTCTTTATATGTATACTCAAAGCCTCGTTATATCTTGTATGACTTATAAAGACAAACTTGGTATGTTTTACGTTTATCTAAGGAGGATTTTAAAGTCTTATTATGTTAGGTGTTACATTTTATTGGAACTCTTTACGAGATTGTATACATTTTATACATATTCACCATACTAGATATGATACATAGAAATACGTGTCTGCTGGTCTATTTGTCACTTATTCGCTACTCCATTTGTCACTCATTCGAGTGTCTAATTATCTGGCAAAATTTCTAGCTTTAAGGATCTCCCGGTCGAGCTTCATTTCATCTGTGGTTTATAAGTCGAAACCATATAAACTAGCAATAAAAAAACAAATTTAAAGATATAGTTCTACTCTTCGCCGTTTAAAAAACAATGCTGAAATTTTTTAAAAAACTTCTAAATTATAGTTATGGTTTATAAGCCATAACTCAACCATGCAGATTGTACTGATGGCAAATGGTCATTTGTCTTGCGTGCTTAATAGGAGATAAGTACATTAATACACTACGAAAGTTTTGTAAAGCAAGAGTTTGATAACAAGATCGTATACAAAGGGGAGTCCTAACAAGATCTTGGTTATGATTAGGGCATGTGCCCAACCAACCATGGAGAAAAAGAAAGAAAAAGAAAGAAGAGAAAGGGAGCAGGTCCTATTTAAAAGCAGAGATTAATAATTGTAATATGGCTAAGAAGTAACTTTGATTTTAAAAGATTGAGAGTGAGATAGATAATTTAATATGTTATAATTAGGATAATAATATAAATAATAAGGTTATTTTGAGAGCAAGAAATATCAAATTTTTGGGTTTGTGGGAGGGATCACAGGCTCACAGCAGCTTCTGCCTAAAATCCGTCGCAAACGAGTGGATTCCCTGACGGACTGTGACAAGAGGTCCCTCAGCACGTGAAGCAGCGCACCCCTCGGCCGCCGCTTCTCCTCGTCGGCGCCGCCCTTGGGCCGCCCGTCGCCGCCGGTTTCCCTCGTCGTCGCCGGTCCTGCGCCGCCCGTCGCCGAGAGCCTCCGCCGCCGCCGCATCCCCTCGTCGCCACCATCGCCGAGGTCCCCCGTCGCGGCTCTTCATCGAGCTCGCTGAGAACTCCGGGTGTCGCCATTCCTCGCGGCCTCGAGCTCGACCGCTCTACCCCCAAGCGCGCGCGCGGAGCGTCGCCGCCTCATCAAACCGCTTCCGCGATGGCCGATGCCGTCAGATCTGAGGTACGAGGCGCTGGAAAGCTGGATGCTAGATTCGTCAAATTTGAATTGATGCATACCCGTATAATGTAGCTGAATGGCTGTGTCTTTTGTTCAAGATGTGCGTGCTTTTGTTGAGCTCTGTTATTTGTTCTTCCTTTTGCACGGGTTAAAATCTAGTAATACTGGACCTGACAAAAACAATCATAAGATAGCGAATAAAAATTGTCGTTCTGGCTGCAACTATCTGATATCTGAAAATGTTGCATTGCGTATGGAACTAGTGAATGATCTGGTGAATGCTATGCTTTTATCTGGTGAATGGAATGATTTCTTGTGCAAAACAGTGTACTAGCATGTTTCAAGGTTAAAATTTGGGCTAATAAACAGAACATTGTTAGCTACTAATTATTAACCATGGAATGGAACATTAGATTCAACTCAATATAATAAGTTTCATAAATGGCTGTAGTATAATAAACGTTGTATTTGGTGATGTGATGACGATGCATTTTCTATCTTTTACTGTACTGCAGCCTTTTATGAAACTTATTACTATTGATTTCAATCTAATTTTTCATTCCATTGTTAATAATTAGTAGCTAAGAATGTTATGTTTATTAGCATGGCAAAATTTTAAAGATTATTTAATTATTTGTGCGTGGAGTTAACTTTGTGTGTCTTCATAGGACCTTTTTTAGGGTACCCTAGAATGAATACGGGTCATCCATTACTTTCAATCCACCTGGTAGGATGGGTAGCAGAAAATTTAGATGGGTAAAATCGGAATTAAAATACATAGTGATAGGATAAATCCACATGTCATATGGCATGTTACCGTACATGGATCCGCAAAACTACCTTTATTAAATTTTGAACAGAATGTTTCCAATACACATAAAAATTTGTGGTCATGTCTGTTTTCATTTCTACGACCCTACTATCACGCAGCATCAAGCAGGGTATTTTCATTTCTGTTTCTAGTAACAACTAATATTGTTTACCGGCACTAATACATGTTTCTCTACATTTAGCAGCAGAGTAGATGGTCTGGCTGTTTTGCTGGCATGTCATGTTTTGGATCACAGAAGGCTGGAAAGCGTATAGTTCCTGCAGCACGTATACCTGATGGGAATGCATCAACTAGTCGCGGAAATGCCCACCAATCTGGTGGTAATTCCAACCAAAACGTGGCTTTGAATTTGTCTCTTCTTGCTCCACCATCTTCGCCGGCGTCCTTCTCAAATTCTGCAATTCCTTCAACTGCCCAGTCACCTAACCGCTTCCTGTCAATATCTGCAAACTCTCCAGGTGGGCCAACATCTAATATGTTCGCTGTTGGACCATATGCTAATGAGCCTCAGCTTGTCTCACCTCCCGTCTTCTCAACCTACACAACCGAGCCTTCCACAGCACCACTGACCCCTCCACCTGAACTAGCTCATGCAACTACTCCCTCCTCTCCAGATGTTCCATATGCTCGTTTTCTTTCGTCATCCATGGATCTTAAAACTGCTGGCAAGGATAATAACATGCCTTTCTTATCTACAACATACTCTGGAGGTTCAGGGCTGCAGGCATCTTATCCACTTTACCCAGAAAGCCCTTCTAGCAGTCTGATATCACCTGCTTCGGCAACTCCAAGGACCGGTCTTTCATCACCTATTCCTGAGCAAGAGGTTCCTACTACACACTGGAAGACATCTAGATCTGCCTGTGACACTCCATATTCCAGGGCTTCGCCCATACCCAAGCAAGAGGTCCCTACTGCACACTGGAAAACTTCAAGATCTGCCTGTGACACACCATATTCCAGGAATTCACCATCCAATATTTTTGGGCTTGATTCAGCTGCCTCTAGAAACTACATGTTAGATAATAATTTCTTCCGGCCAGCTGCATCTGCCCAATTCTACCTTGATCAGGCTCAGCAGACATTTCCATATAATAATGGTGGGAGGATTAGTGTTTCAAGGGACAAACAAGATGCTGAGGAAGTTGAAGCGTACAGAGCATCTTTTGGATTCAGTGCAGATGAAATTGTTACAACTCAAACTCATGTAGAGATACCAGATGTGCCTGACGAAGGATTCAGTATATCTCCATTCGGAAACAATGCTCCTGCTACTGAGGTGGATAAACCACTCTTCAATGTGAAAGTGATCACAAGCCCAAAGAAATCTGCAGACCAGCTTTCCAGTCAATCTCCGCACAATGTGGTGCACTTGGACATATTCAAAGGTAAATCCCCTGAGCCTTTTTAACTTAACCATTCAGCTGTATTTGGTATAATAGGATTACACGTTTGGTTTATCATGTGAATTTCTGGGTTAAATAATTATTTTTTGATCTCAAATCGCAACTTGAATTCTACTGTCTTTTATCAACCTACACCCATATTTTTTATGGCACAATTTGCAACGCTCTATTGATGCCATGTTTCTCTTTCTTCACTATTTATTACAGGAACAAAAGGAGGGCATCTGTCTGAGGATGAAGGGATCGTGAAAGATTGTCATCCTTTCAGAAAGGCGAGGGATGAAATATCTCTGAAACCCATAGAAGTCAGGAGGAAAGGTCAGCCTGGACAGTCATGCTCAGATGCAGAAATCGAGTACAGAAGAGCTAGGAGTTTGAGAGAAACCAGTGGTGTTTTGTCGTGGCGCAGCACTCTGGCGAGACAACTACAGTAGCGATGTGCTAATACGCAGGATGATTTAGGATTAAGAGCTCCCTTGCCTAGCTAGCGCATTCATTTGAGCTGTTATTAGAAGTAAAATATTTAGGCGGAGAGTAGCCTGTACTGTGTTTCTGGGGATCTTACTGCCAGATCATGCTTTGTATTCTATTTAAATTGCGAGTTCCTCGTTTGTAGACACTCAATTCGTTAGCTGCAGCAGTGAAATGGAGGTGCATTTGCAGTGATGCAAGAAGTGACCAACTAGCTATTTTATGACACAAGTTGTCACCGTGGATCTTGTGACAGGCAACGATTCCGCAGCAATTGATGTATCGTCTTGATGTACGTTCCTTTGGAACAGAAAAGCTCCGGCGCCGTCGACATATTGGAATTGGATCACGCAAGAGACCGTGTCACATTAGCAGTCGGTAATGACTAACTGATCAATTCTGTGACAAGTTGGGGTGGCAAAAAATAAACCGAACCATACCAAACTGAACTTAACTTCAAGCATGTTTGTTTTTTTAAAACCGGTTATTATTTTGAGAAAATTCGGTTTTTGTTTCGGTTTCTAGACTTAAAAACGATATAAAAAACCACGCTAAGGTATGTAAAAAGTTATAAATAAAGATTTCAATACAAAAATAAAAGTGATGGAATGAATTTTTTTATACTGAGTGTAGTCCTTCTCAGGTATACGTACATACGTACTATCAAATTTCTTAAACTTTTTTCCATCTAATAAACCATGTCCGGCAACGAAGTGTCATCTGCTGCTGCACGGTTGCCAGTGACTACCAGTTCGATCGTGAGCTGCTGCTGATTATTGTAAAAAAAGGAGAAACAAGCAGGACATTAGCTAAAAAGGAGATGGTCAAATGGTATGCAAGTACAGCGGTGGCAGGGCCCGTGTCGACTGCAGTTGGAACAGCAACCATCAGCGCTATCTTTACCGCGTCCAATCGAATCGATCTGCTGAGACGGAGACAGCAGTGAAAAAAGTTGCCGGCCGAACAGAGCTCAGCTGGCTAGGCGCTGGCTAGGCCATTGCCACCGATGTCATTCGCTCGCTCGCTCACTCAGTTAGACGTGTACCCCTTTCCTCCCATATACTGTCGCTTAGAATTGAATTTAATATTTTATAACATAATAAATCTAAAAAATATGTGTTTAGATTTATTATATCATAAAATATTAAATTCAATTATAAATTATAATATTATAGTACAGAGGAAGAGTATGAAATAAATTCCGGATCTTGTATATAATAGTTTTCCATTGTCAAATTATTTCTTGCTAATGTTCAGAGGTGTCAGTCAAATTAAGGTTGTCACAGGAGATTTTGTATCCTAAAAAAATATTTTCTACTTGTGGGTAATTTTAAATTATAAAAGATGATACGGAGTATATTTTAAGAGTGAGGAGTACTTTTATTTCCAGACTGTGTAGTGGGTACAGCTACTCGCGTCCGAAAAGGTCGAAACAGGCATGGAGTACGACTGGCTACTCGTATGCACGGATCACCAAAAGAGGAGGATTGGGCAGCATCACCCGGTACCGCAGCAGCAACAGCAGCTTGGCAGCCATCGCCGCGCGCTCGCCTCGGGAGTCGTGGAAACCCATGCGCGCCGATTCGCCAAGAACCCAAGACGGAGCAGTACGTACGAGAGAGGTACGGACAGCTGGGCCACCGGCGCTGGGGCCGACGACGCGAGGAAGAGGGCGAGGACGAGAAAATAAAGCCGGCCGTGGGGGAGGAGTCGGCAGCGACGCCGGCTGCCCGGGATGAGCCAGAGCGGCCGCGCGGGCGCACTGTGCTGCTCCAGTATCACTGTATCAGCGCTGAGGCCAGCAGCCATAGGAGGAGAAAAAAGCAGCGGCCAGAGCTGCCAGAGATGGCGAGGCGCGCTGTGCCACTCCCAGTCGCTAGCTAGCCCCATAGAGCTAGAGCCACGACGACGACGCAACAGCACTGTCCTAGAGTAGCTTAGATTACCTAGCTTCACACGGCTAGGAGTACACCCGTAGCTTTCACTTCGCTGTGCTGACTTAACTCTGACACTGCCGTGTTACAGGCTTGCAGCCCCATCAATCAGAGTTCACTTCTCCTTTCTCCCCGAAACGAACAATCGCCGTCAGCTAGGATCCTCCCGGACCACCTGTCAGTCACACATTCCCTCTCTCTCTATACCAGACATGCGTTATGCGTACCAGTAAACACAAATTTTATCGCCAAGAGGAATCAATGGAGCCGTAGGTACGAGTAGCTAACAGTAGTTCAGTGTTCAGAGCACGGAGTAAGATATGGAGATTGATGTGCCGAGCTGGGCAATGCTCCTGGTTACCTCACTCTGGCTCAATAGTTTATAGGAATAATGGTGTACATTGCATCGGCAAGGCGACCGTGTCGTAAACGCCAAGCACAGACGTGAATCGTCATAGGTTGCCGACGACCCTGCAGGTCGAGAGCCGTCTGGGAGGACGAGTCGTCAGGCGGTCGGCGGGAAGTACAACGGGTGGTCCGGGAACGGCGGCGGCCGGCGGGAGGCACCAGCGCCGGCGCCGGCGGAGAATCCTGATGATGCTGCAGCGTGGAGCAGTGGCAAGTGAGAGGAGCCCTGCACTTGCCAACCCCAGGCAGGGATTGACAGGGGAACCAGCTCAGGCCTACGCTCCATTGGCCTCTCCTGCAGTTGCATTGCAACAGAACAAGCATGAGTTTTTCCATTTGTATTTTTCTTACCACAACATAGGATTCTTTATACTACAATGCTTTCTCGCCTTCTCCTGCAGTTGTAACAGTACAACTGTACATGTTCTATCATAAACAAATAAACATACTCACAGGGAACAGATAGGCCATTGGTTAGCTGTTCGTTAAAGAAATAAAAATACTCACAGGAAACAGATAGGCCATTTGGTTAGTTGTTCGTTAAAGAAACCTGCGTAGGATGATTGGCGAACGAGTAAGTTTACTCCAGAATGCATGGGTGCAGCACAGTCAAACTGGACAATCAAATCATGAGCCACTAGGATGCAGCGCAGCCAGTGGTGTAAGCACTAAGCAGGGGAAAGAAAGATTGACCACTCAGAGCCGTGCAAGCTTTTTACGGAGCTAGGATGTGGATCTAGAGCATCTTCAGAGCTAAAGCTGCACCAAGTGATCAGGGTACTAACATGAAGTTATATCATGGAACTGTAATACGGGAAAACTGCAGGGTTTGAAAAGATTCAAGCTGACAGAACAACCTGACGAAATACTCCAGTGTACTATCTATCAGTTCACAGGGGAAACAGTATCTAACAACTAGCAAGTACGGAGTACTTATCTATCAGTACATGTTGAGGTACAGAATCTACAGATAACACCCGTCCTTGAGTTACTATCAAGCTTATTGTATGCTACAGAGCTTATCTCTGTATTCTTTAGGAAACAAGCACAGTTGGTTTCTCAAGGTAAACAGAGATAGTAATACGCAATGCATCCATCAGCTTTACTATCATAAGTTCGGTAAAAGTAATTTCAGATGACTGATCTAGTGGATTTGGTAATTGAAGGGTGTATTACCTGTGGGTTCGGGAGGAAGCCAGGACAAGCAGATGGGTACAAACGTTGATGCTGAGGAGGCAGCGCTGTGCTTTGGTGATGCACAGGCCACTGGGAAGACGAGCCCATTGGCTACAGAAACACCAAAAGGTGCAAAAACCATAAGTATAATATAGTAGGTCTTATAAAACTTGGGTCCTTATCTTATTATTAGAACTTAATCATTACTTTCTCTACAAATAGTGTGCCAATAAGGGTTACAAGGAACCTATAGTTGCTTTCATCCTTAAGATTTAAGTTTTATAGGCATCTTTTTTGGGCAGATATATACTTGCAGAAAAGTTCTGAGGAAATAGAGTTGAGATTTAATTACTTTCTATATGCAGTTTGTTTACCTGATTGGCAATAGTGTTTGAAGATTCTGGGGAATCACAAGTTAACTGGAGGACAGCTATGGTGCTATCCCTTTTGGAGTCGTGCACATTTGGTTGTGAAATCCGCAAATCCAAATCAAGAGAGTCACCATCGATAACTACTATGAAAAATTGTGATATCTATAAGAAATTATGTTTGGTATGCTTTGGCTGAAACGGAGATTCAATGGTGAGACTGATTGTAATACCCTCATTTCTGGCGTCAGGTAGAGCATCCCCATTGTAGGAGCTAGCCTCAAAATTAGTAACAGCTTCCCTCCCATTGAAGCGAATGGCAGCCCTGTCATATGCTCTACCAAATTCAACAAGAAAAAAGTGAGCGAAAACTAAGTAATTTTATGAATGACCATGTCATTTCAAAATGAGCAGTGAAGATCTATACAGTACCTTGCAGCTTCAACTTCACTGTCAAAGAGCCCAAGGTATATGTACCTGAAAGCAGATATAGTTTCTGAATTCAGAGACCATTTCTCAACAGAAGAGTACGTGCCTAATAACTACCTAGCTAGACTCTTGGTGACGATACTAAAAAAAGTGCATGTCTGATCTCTAATAGTGGCTGCAAATTGATGCATGGAGATGTAGACTTTTGACCCGATTGACATTAAAGACTCGCTAACCGGAAACCACTTGCAGCATACTAGATTATAACTTCATTCCTAACATGAACATCTGAATTGTCACCGCCCCAATCTGGTTGTGAACTGAAGACATGGGCGACTGACTATGGCAAGCTAGCTTACTTCTTGCCGAGCAGCTGCCCCATGCGCGCCTCCCACCGGCCGCACTTGTGCAGCGTGACGCCGCGGAACTTGGAGCTCCCCCTCGCGAACCCCATGCTCTGGCGCCGGAGTATGTGCACGAACTCCTCCTTGGTCCAGTTCCTCATCTGCAGTAAAGGTACGAGCTCACATGAGATCGCCTGATTATCCGAGCTAGCCAGCGTGTATCGTATCTATCTGATCAATTATCTGCTCACCTGCTTCAGATCCTCCCCGTAGTCGCTAAGATTGAAGTTGATGTCTGCGTCGATGCCCCGGAACTTGATGGCAGCGCGATCATAAGCCCTGCAAATTAACGTGATCGATCGATCGATGCAAATTAAGCCAGATAGTTTCAGTCTGGATCGATTAATACGATTACCAATTAATACATCACCTCGCGGCTGCGTGCGCCGTGTCGAAACCTCCTGAACAAAAAATTGCACTCGAGTTAAGCGTGGTAGAGGAATCAAATTGAGAGTAGCTGTGAGACAGATTGCTCACCTAAGTAGACTTGTTTCCCGCAATCCCTGCGGCGATTAATGGTGGCAGTTAGCGATCGAAACGGGTGTGGATTAATTGCGAGAATTGAAGAGAGATGAGACTACCAGATATGCGACTCCCAGCGCCCGGTCCTCCTGTAGAAGGTGACGCCCCTGTACTGCGAGCTCCG
>KE372711.1:524895-549475 GCA_000418225.1 Zizania latifolia | reverse complement strand
AAACGGCTCGCCAGAGCAGTCATCCTCGTCAGGACTAGCTAGCAGGCTGAGCCGGAGACCGGCGTCCCCGGAGTTGAGCACAGACGAGCTCGACGTGCCGGGCGACGCCACATTGAGATCCAACACCATCTCCGATCCGGAGCCCACCGCCCACGGGAAGCAGTCAACCCTTCCACCTCCCTGCTCTCCGACTCACCAGTCACCACCACTTACCCTTCTCGCCTCTGCTTCCGTGCTTCGGACGATCGGTGGACGGCGGCGCCTAGACTACCGACGAGTCACTATGGCATCAAAGCGCTATGGCTTCGAGCAGTGGCGAGGCGGGACGAGTAGAAGCAACAGCACGAGGTGGTGGTGGTAGCCATGGGTGAGATAATGAGGAGGACGAGGAGAGAGAGAGAGAGGGAGGGAGGATGGGAGAGGTAGGCCGTACGGGGCAAGGGGAGGAAAGGAAATAGAGATGGGACGTCGAGGTGGCCAAGGCCCAAGGGTATGAGAGGTGATTAAACTATTTTTGCACAGGAGAGCTTCGCTACGACCACACAGGAGCACGCCTGCGCTGGTGGGGACGCCGGTGGCTAACGTGTCGCCCGTCGACCGGGTCGCCGGAGTCCGACGAGGCTCCACCTTGGCAGGGGCTAGGTTTAGCTGCCTTCAGCGCGGCTTCTCTGTGCACTTATATGATTGCAATATTGATTATCGTTTAGTTTTATTATATTTATCATCACCAAATATTAAGATACCAATATAGAAAAAAATTCAAAAATAAACCTAATTATATTTTAACTTAGTTACTAGTTAAAGATTATAGATATTGATTTTTTTTAAATATGTCTTACTTTCTCCGTCTCATAATATAGCAACTTAGGACAGGATAGAATATTTGATTGTACAACAGATCTGAACAGTGATACTGTCCAAATTTATTATGCTATCAAATGTATTATCTGGTTATAGAAGTTACTTTTGTATATTATAGAACGGAGAGAGTATATTTTAAGACAGGGATTGAAATAAAATATACATACGACTGGTTATTTAAAAATGGTGAACAGGACACTTCACACGTTGTTTATCCCTTCGAAGCAAGTTGAGCGCTTGTTGGGCCTTACGTCAAGTTTTATATAAGGAGACTCTGTTCCGTTGTGAACAGATTTTGTTGTGTTAGTTTAGTCAAATGTATTATAAAATGGCAGGGGAATTAAGTAACAGGCTAGTACTACGACTCAAGTGATGTTATTTTATTTTTAAATGTACCATGAAAGTAGGAATCTCATGATATATAAATCATCCAGTAAAAAAGTTGCGTGCAGAAGATTTTGGGTATTTATAAAGTTTTAAATATATTATTGTAGAATGTTGTGGATGCTTGCTTATCTTGTAACTAGTCGATTCCTCACTCCACAGGGTACGTTGTGCGTATCACTGTTTTTTAATGTAACATGAGTATGAGTGCTGTGGTATATAATTCATATAAATAATCAAGTTAAAAAGATTGCATGCAGAATATTTTGGGTATTCATAAGGGTTAAAATATATTATTGTAGGATGGTGTTGATGTTTCGATCGGTATATTTTTATGTATTGTTGTGGAGTTTAATAGCATGGAACATGAGATTTTTATTCAGGTTTAGATATATTTTATAGTTCTTTGTTTTAGACTATTATTTTTCTCAACATCTTATATACTACTGTAGGTTGCATGCATGCTCATCATGTAATGCTTGCTATATGTATCATTATTTATATCATATCTTATTTATTATTCTGTCATGTTACCGTCTTAGTGACCCTGATACATCTCTTTCTAGTTAGGTCGATGTCTTGAGAGTTGTCGTATTAGATGTTCTCTTTTCTTCCGTTAGAGCGAGAGCAAGCATGGTAATCAAAGCGGATACGCAAGATCAAATACATTACATATGAGATGACCTACAACGGATTCACACATTTAATGCGAAAATAGCTCAATGACAAAACATACGTCTAGTCTTAGTCATCTAGTTGTATGGCTTAACAGCTAAATTGACCAAGGGACGGTTGAGGGCTCTATAAGTATCCTCCTTATGCAACATGACACTAGTATATGGTGGTCTAGCGCACTCCTTGACTATATTAACGCAAGTCGCCATTGTACTTGAGAGGTTATGGTATCAGTAAGGGGATAATTCTCTGGTTGGATCTCCGCACAGAACTACTGTCATATTACCTACTAATTACACCACTAATTAGTGTAAGTTGTGCTTTCTATTGAAATATAAATAGGCACACAATATATGCTGATTGCCTTGACATTGACCAAAATAGTATAAAAAACGATAGCTAGTATAGGAAGTTTAATATAAACAACATGATCTTTTGTCGGTATCATAGAACAACATATTTGGTTAGACTAATGTATAGTGTATATTATCACGTGTGACACTTGTAATTATTTATAGTAATATCGTCACAAATAGCACATAGACTATTCTCTAATACAGTGGATCTATCTGTACTGTACGGTAGCAGTAATATTTAATACCATGCATACAAATATCACAACTCATATAAATATATTATAAAACAGTGCTCCCTGGTCAAGAGCAAACTAAAGAGTATTACTGTAATCTTAATTCTTATTTTTAAACAATATTACAGAGTATTACAAACACAGTTCTTACAGTTTGAGAGAAACTAGATATGATATGCGTAATCTTGTGGATGCTCCGACTTGGTTGAATCAACAGCGCAGAAAGCCAGAAAAGGCACCGATTGTTACACCAGCCGCGCGCGGGCGCGAACAGAAGAAAGCGCCGCGCGCGCCGGTGTGCCGCGGCGACGTGCCGGATCGTCGGATCAACAAAGAAGGCGACGCGCTTCGTGTCGCATCTGAGCGACCTGTCGATCGATCCACCTGTGTACCAATGGGCTAGGTCTATGTCGCGTTAATAGACTGGACATATTAGGCCAGGACGATGTTCACCGGCGAGCACGTGTGTACGTATGGGCGCAATTACTGGTGATCGTTGCACGCTGCCGGCCATGCCATACCTGTCCGGCGACTGTACGCAGCCGTGCACGACCTGTAAAATGGGAGATGCAGACCGCTACTCGTTTCCACAAATACAACGCTTATCGGCGACGGCGACGACGACGTGTCAAGCGTACTGCAGTTTGACCGGAGCGGCGAGCGAGCGAATTCGTAGCTGGCCGTGCCGTGCGCCGGTGCGGGGATGGAGATGTGAAGCGGACGCGCGCTGGGGCGCGGCGTTAAACCATATCGCTATCGCCCATTCGCCATCGATGCCTTACGTCGTGGTCGGTTCGCTGTGGGGATTGCGTTTCAACCACCGTCCTGCTATGCTGCTCCTCACAAAAAGAAGAAGAAAACTGTTCAACTGGACAGATCAGGTTCTATATTGTATTACTATTTAGTTCATAGCCACACATGTATACTGTTCAGTGTGTTTCGATTGCCGTTATGCTTATGCGCGCCACATATTTTTGGTGTGTGTGTTCCATGTGTTAGAGTCACTGTTCTGAGTCAAATTTGCCCAAGTTGTTGGGCAGGATTTGTAGAAAAGGATGAAATCTCTTCAAATGTGTCTCATAGAATAAATGAGGTAAATGGGCCAAGCTCAATTACTGAAGCTATCATACCCAGTAATCCAGAGCCGCTCATCCGGCAGATCACCTGCGAGCACGAATCGTAAAGACATCCTCCGGTCGACGCAAGTTCTCATCCACGAGCAGGAGAAATATGTAAACCCTCCGACCACTGATCGCCTCCAAACCTATCCGCCGCCGCCAGCCGCTAGCGTCGTCGCCGCCGGCCGCCTATCTCCCGCTCCGGACCGCTTCCGCCGATCCAAGATGGGGTAATAGATCCACTGTATTCTGTGTCTGGACGTTTTCACGCTACTCCGTGCGGTTTTAGTGTTCATCAGATCTGGTGTTGTATATTACGTGCAGTAGAGCAAGCGAGAAATCTGGTGTTGTATATTTGCCAACTGGGACACAATTTTGTGCTTTGAGAGCAGATTTCCCCACTAGTTTGATTCTAATTCGTTCGCCTGATGATACGCGATGGTGCTTACTTGTTTGATTCCAGAACCTTTATTTGATGTTAGTTTCAAAAGTTTTAGTGTATCAAGTGTCCATGAACTGTGGGCTTAGAGATGTCTGTTTAGTGGATGGAGCTGATTAAGTTGCTGTTTACAAATTTTTGAATTAGCCTAAAGGGATCCAGCTTCCCCCCAATCATTAGCAATCTACAGATTTCGTTAGTTCTTTACGTTTTGCTACTGTAGTATATATTCTATGCTGAGTTGTGGATCATAACCGCAAAGATGTACTCTTATCTGAAGTGATCTTATCCCCATAGATGTTGTGATCTTATCTGAAATGATCTCTCATTTCATTGGCTTGAGCAATTGGCATAACATTCATCCCTAATTCAATATTTTCATCACTAGATATCTCTGGAGTGTAAGTATAGCAGTCACTGCAACCATATCTAACTGTGTCCATCTCTTTTTTTATGCTATTGCCATGCACTGAATAGTGGATGCATACAGAAGCACCCTTAGCATGGCCAAAGTTAGTTGATGCTTCTCAGATATTTCATAGAACAGGACTCTATGGATCCCCACCAGTGATCGATTCTCGCATGAATAGCTAAGGATGCAGTAAGTCCAACAGTGATTCCTCTGGACATGTCAATTGGACAAATACACCCATAGTAACTCGGATGGATATCTTGGTTCCGAAAACTTGCAGTTCTCCCCGTCAATCCTCCAGGACCCAAACAACTCACTTTTGTCGCTGTTGAACAGTTTATGTCAATGGATTGGTTTGCATACGGAAGCACCCTCGAAGGGGGACCCCCAAAATTTTGATAGGGGTAAAAATGCAGCTGGCGGCCAGCAGCTTATTCTAGTGCCTCTGGACTGTGCGAAATGGTCACTTATTACATGGCTCACAAACTCTGTCTATGGTGGGTCTACCTATTATTCGTAGGCGTTATGTACGGTGCACATAATGCCTCGGTTTGCTGCGTGAACTTTCTATGCATTTCCTAAGCAACTCTTTTGCATTTTCCCATTTCTGGTATAGTAGTATACTGGTATTAGCATCACTTCAACAATTATTGTGATTTGGGATAGGGATTATGAATATATCACAACTACCTGTTTGTTGAGTTCTCCATATTGTTTTGCATCTGAATGTTTCTTGCTCTCCTTGCTATGCTTGTCCTTTGAAGCCGGCTTATCTTCCCGTGTTCCAACCATGGTTTGCCTTTTCATTCAGTTAGCTTGTTTACTTTATGTTGATAAAATACTGTGTTTTTTGGTCTTATGGCCTTTACATCTTCCAATTTAAGCCTCAACTTGTTGGCCAAATAAAACTAAATATAATCATATTCCAAAGGAGTAGTTTTGGCTTATTTATGGAGTTCAGTTCTTAAGCACTAACAGTCCAGTGGTGTTTTTGATTGTCTAGTAAACAAGCTTTCTTGAGCCTTTTTTTCAATGGAAAGCTTTCATATGTTGTCTTGAAGGGCAGCAAGTTGGTTTAAGACACAGTTGAATGATGTAGGAGTACTTGGTAGGGCCTGTTTTTGTGTAGTAATTTTGCTACTTATGTGTTGCCATCCTTTGAGCTCAAGGCCTGCCACATCTCCCCTTTGTTTGTCGTGCTCTCTTAGATGTTCACAGTAAAATGGTTGTTGAATCTTCAGTGCAGTGATGTGCCGTCAGGGCTGTACATTTACTTTTAGAGTGGAATTAATTGCATTCATTTTACTGTACTGCTGCTCTAATATTTCTACCACGATGCTCTTTGCTGGAACTGTTTTGGTGTTTGCATATATTTCGTGGATGCAATTGCAGTAAAACACGTGGTATGGGAGCTGGGCGCAAGCTAAAGACCCACAGGAGGAACCAGAGATGGGCTGACAAAGCATACAAGAAGAGCCATCTTGGCAATGAATGGAAGAAACCCTTTGCTGGTTCATCTCATGCAAAGGGGATTGTTCTTGAAAAGATGTAAGTTTAATGAATGATGATCAACTGTTCGCTTTGAAGAACACTCAATAACCGATCTGCATTACTTTATCTGCAGCGGTATTGAGGCTAAGCAGCCAAACTCTGCTATCCGTAAATGTGCTCGTGTACAGTTGGTGAAGAATGGAAAGAAGATAGCTGCCTTTGTGCCGAACGATGGTTGCTTGAACTTCATTGAGGAAAATGTAAGTTCGATGAATTGCTGCCTTACAAAATCTTGGTGTTGCCTACCATGTGTTCCCCTTTCAATGCTGTTGACATTGCCGATTCCGAATATGTAGGATGAGGTGCTCATTGCTGGGTTTGGTCGTAAGGGACATGCTGTGGGAGATATCCCTGGTGTCCGGTTCAAGGTGGTGAAGGTCTCCGGTGTGTCTCTGCTCGCCCTCTTCAAGGAAAAGAAGGAGAAGCCAAGATCTTAAAACCCCCATCACCTTCGTTGCAAGCAGCTGGAGCGGCAGCACGCCAATGAAGGGTACAATTAGCAGCTTAGCTGAATGTTTCTGGGCCATGGTGCGCTGGGCAGCTCATCTCCCTCTGAAATTCAGACTCATGTTGTGATGAACATGCCAGTTGTCTTGCCCTGCGTCAGTTTTGTACTTCTGTCGATGAATCATCTGAATTCAAATTCCGTATCGTATCGAAAATGGATTTCGTTTTCACAACACGAACTTGAAATTTCAAATAATTTTCAATTCATGTCGTGTAGTACGCTACTAGTACTAGCATATGTGCTTGTGAATCTCTGCTGTGACAAGTTGCAAGCTGTCTCTGCTGTGTTTGAATCTCGCTGTAACAGTGGGGAACGGAACGGATCTAACCCACGTGCGGTAATGGACGAGATGCATCTGAACCGTTGATGGCGAGATCGAGCGGCCAGGGGAGGCGTGCGGTCGCTACTCGCGCGGGATAAACCCGGACCAAACCCCTCGCCACACCGACTCCTCCTCAACCCCGACACACTTCCATGTGGGCCCATTTGTAGACACAGGAGGCTGGCCCACCACGTCAGCGTCCTCTCTCGCTCGTGGGGTCGCATCGCGACTCGGGACCAAACAAACCGTCTCTTAGTGTAATAAGGAAGAAACGAAGCAGCCGAATCCAGTTTTCTGTGTCCGTCTCGACGGCGACGCCCCGCACGGCCGCGCGCCCCGGCGCTCCTCCGCCGCCGCCTCGCGCCGCTCCGCGTCCACCGCCGGGGAACCACGCAGGACAGCACGCCCGTCAGGCGCGATTGATGGAGATGGCCCCCGCCCAGGTCTCCTCCAACCCGCGCACCGTGGAGGACATCTTCAAGGACTACTCCGCCCGGCGCGGCGCGCTCGTCCGCGCCCTCACCTCCGGTAACCCTTTCTCCCCCTCCCCGACGTGCCTCCCTTCGTACCGCACTGACCGATCCGCAGATCTAACTCTAGGGCTCGCGTCTCGTGCTGCCGTGCAGATGTGGACGAGTTCTTCGGCTTCTGCGACCCAGGTGAGTGAGATCGATTCGCACGCGGCGAGCTGTTCATCCCGGGTGCGTGAGGGAGGCGGTGGATCCGGGTGGGGACTGAGTGGATCGGATTTCCTTTTTTTGGTGCAGATAAGGAGAATTTGTGCCTGTACGGCCACTCCAACGGGAGATGGGAGGTGGCTCTCCCGGCGGAGGAGGTGCCGCCGGAGCTGCCCGAGCCGGCGCTGGGCATCAACTTCGCGCGCGACGGGATGAACCGCCGAGACTGGCTCTCCCTCGTCGCTGTCCACTCGGACTCGTGGCTCGTCTCCGTTGCCTTCTTCTTCGCGGCACGACTCAACGGCAACGAACGGTACTAATACTACTCGCCCCCTACACATACCTTCCGAATTCGATTTCGTGGTTGGAGGACATCGTTGATTGAGGAAGAAACCAGTCATTCGTGTTGATTTTAAAATGCAACTTTTCTTCCTAAATCCTGACAGATAGCTTCTTGCATTTCTAAGTTGGCCTTTTTGGTATAGTAGTTTGCTTGATTGTTAGTTGAGTGAGGATTCGCGTGATCAAATTTATCGTCTGTAGTAGTTCGCTTGATTGTTAGTTGAGTGAGGATTCGCGTGATCAAGTTTATCGTCTGTGTTTTTTTTTTTTGTTTCACTTGGTGCATGTGCACATGTTTCCTGTGATCTTCTGTTTGTTTCCTTTCTTTGCTTTGAGTGAATTCATGCGTTCTGAGTGCGCCTGCTTTGTTGGCCATTCCCCTTTTTGTTTTGTTTGGAGAGCTTTTCCAGAACTTGAGTTAATGAGTTGCAGATTCCGTCGGTAGTTTCTATAGTCCTATAGCTATATATCTCAATACACACGCTATTAGGTTAATATGGCAAATCAATACCACTTATTAGGCAGCTCTTTAGCAATAGAGCGCACAGCGAGGCTAACCTCCAATGTTGCTCCCATGCGGCCCACCTATTCAGTTCGCCATCTTGGCTTAATATATTATCGTGAACTAAATAAATATAAGATTATTATAGGTCACCAAGCTTTCTTTCTAGCTCGAGTGGATCTTCTCGGCACTATAGATATCAAACGCTTGATGGAGGACTTCCTTGGTAACTAGATATAGTAGATGGCTCACCGAGGTATAGAGAATAACATCTATAGTTTTAAGATCAGTACCAGAAGCCATAATTACCAAGTTGTCATGAATTCAGATAAACACCGCCGAAATATCAAGCGGTGTTAGCTATTAGGGATAAGATGACTTTAGACTAGGATGATGAACATTAAGGAGAGATTATATTAATTCTTGATTGCTTTATGAAATAGAGATACAGCCCATCTTTATATAGATGACATGACTTGACTCACAAAAATCTAATCTCTAAATCTAGTAAATATATTACAACTCAATTTAATATTTTCTCTGAAATAAGAAACCTAATCAAATCTCTAAACTAACATTTCCTAACAGTATCATGCGATAGTATTCATGTGGATACTGTTGGGCTAGGTTGTGGGCCTTATCCCATGCCCGTGACAACAACATATTGCGCTTAGATTTCTATTTTTTATGTTGGCATTTATAGCTTGTGGCAGAGGTGTTCTGTTGTTAAATGGAAGTACGGAACGGTAACATGGATTTTATCTTAGTTTAAGAGATCTGTGTATATTATGAAAAAAATAAAAAATAAATTTGTGTATGCCAGGTCCACGTACGCTAAGACCTGGCATGCTACTATGATTTGGTAAGAATCTTACATTATCCACATCAATATGTTTTGTGGCACTCTTTCAGGATTTGGTAATGTTCAATTTTTTCTTACTCTTTCAGGATTGTCTGTGTATTTTAATTGAAGAAACAGCTTTATAGTATTTTTGTTATGCTGTTTTATCATGTGTTAGACTGTTAGTTACTTAGTCGTGCTTGGGTATGCCATCCATGACGGTGGGGTATTGTTTCCTTGTACATTCATCTGTTCTTCTCTTAACCATCACCATAAAATTCAATGTTTGCAAAAAATTGTTTCCTAAGGTTTATTAGTTCATTTGCTGCTGATTCTGTATATACCCAGAAGACAGGAACAACAGTGTTGCCTGTAGACTGTTGCTGAATCAATAATATTGCCCCTTTGTGTTTCTCAGGAAGCGATTGTTCAACATGATCAATGATCTGCCCACTGTATATGAATCCCTGGTTGACAGGAAGCAGCACGTCAGAGATAGGCCTGGTGTTGATAACAGCGGAAAATCCAGACATTCAACAAAGGTCAGTTTTTTGGTCCAAAAATCCAGAAACTGGAAATGCAGCTGCTTCAGACTCAACGTAAACTGACTCACAATTTGTTTCATACAGCGAACTAGCGAGGGGCAGGTAAAGAGCTCCCGAGTAGTTGCTGAAGAGTACGACGACGACGACGAAGAACACAGTGAGACCTTCTGTGGAACTTGTGGCGGTCGCTACAACGCGAATGAGTTCTGGATTGGCTGCGACATTTGTGAGCGGTGGTTCCACGGTAAATGCGTGAGGATAACCCCAGCTAAAGCAGAACACATAAAACACTACAAGTGCCCCGACTGCAGCTCCAAGAAAAACAGACTATAGGTAATGGCGTGCCATCTCCGCTGACCCATGACCCATCTGATCAGAAAGAAAACGATAATCTGCCCTGTCCAAATCCAATGCAATGTTGCAGTTAGCACATGTGAATTCGTCTAGACGTTGTGCTGTGTGGTAGATGAGGCAAAAGACGGGTAAACGAACTCGATCCTAGCTTGTTATAAATGGTTCCTTCATTGTCTCCGATGTGCCTGGCTGCTTGCATTGTTCTAAGTATGGGCATGGCCATTGTAGCATACTGGCATGCAATACATGGTTTATTTGTCGGCTGAAGTGCTGAACAATGGATTCCCAACCATTGCGTCTCTGCACATTTCCATTATTACATAACCACACTGGTAGTCTACTCGGATCATCAGGAGATGAACCCTCTGCTCTTGAGGCTTTATCCTAGGGGAATCTGGCAGACAAAAACCAAACGATTTTAGCAGTATTGTACGCCGATCGAGTGGTATATTTCAGCTGCATCATCCACAGTTAGATCATCATGGGATCGTGTGGAGATTGGCTGGAATCGCCTAATTACTCTGTAGTTGGGGTAGAGATCGGCGACTTCGGATGCGACATTGCTCCAGTGAGCAATGGACTCCATGCAGAGGTGCCTCCGGATGCAGATGGGTTCTCGTACAGCAGAACAGAACCCCGGTTCCCAACATACGCAGCATATTTGGGGCTCAAAATTTTCTAGTTTGTGCAAGTACAGGAATTTGCTATCAGCTTCCTTCTTGCAGCCATTAATCATTGACTAAATGACTAGAAACATATTGGTTGTCCTAGACAGACTAAGAAATGGCTGCACAATACTGTTAAAACTAACTACAGTTAAAATCGGCAGCAACATGATCAAGCTACGTAAAATGCATACCTTCGAATAGGCGAACAAGCATGGCCATGCTAGCATTGACTCCAGGTGGAATTACGGGCCCCATAATAGTCCCAGGGCTAATCACAACCACATCCAGTCTATTCTCCTCTGCCAATGTTTTTGAAGCAGGGTACCAAACCTCTGCAAAACAGGAGAGGGCCCGACTCCTGAGATAGCATTAATAAGGCTAATAAAATGGTGAGATTTGATCTAATATCACAAATAAATTTATGTCATTTGCTCATTTCATTCCTATAATATAACATATGGTCTTTAGTCTTTAGTCTCATTATCATATACAGTGTAACAAAAGAGTAAACACTATTTCAATTTTAGCAAAAATTCCTAAAATGGCAGAGTAGCACACTTATATGAGCTGCATCCTGTAAAATCTGCAACCCTTTTCCATATTATCCATTACTGAATTTTTGTTCTCGTTTGTCCAGTAGAATCAAATGTCCACAGGGTTGTACCGTTGTAGTACGGCACAACTAATTGTTCTAAAATTTCGCCAAAAATGTACGGCACGCCATTAAAAATTCAGTGAACATAGGCGCCGAATGCTCCTTAATCCCAAGGAGACGGAGGAAAAATGGAGATGCGGAGCACGCTCACCACGTTCTTCTCGAGCAGTAGTCGATGTCGGTTCAGTAGCGCTCGTCTGGGACCTCGCCGGCCGGCCAGACGGGGTTGGGCACGATGGCGGAGATGGACGAGGTCACCACATCCCGCCGCATTCTCTCCGCGTCCTTTGCCGCGCGCAGCACGTTCAGCGTCCCCACCACCGCCGGCACCATCAGCTGCCTCTGCAGCCACGGAAGACGGCCGGGCGGATGAGCCGAAGCCGAGGGGAGGACGGACGTCGGCAGAGCCGCAGGTGTACCTGGGGTCGAGGACGCGGTCCACGGTGCAGGTGGAGGCGAGGTGAAGGCGCTGGAACAGCCGCGGGCGGCGGCGAGGAGAGCGGCGGCGTCGAGGAGGTCGCCCGGGAAGACGTGGAGGGGTGGTCCGTCTCGGCCTTGTCATCTGCTCCACGCAAGCCGAACCATGACCTCCTCCGCGGAGGAGCAGTAGTGGCGGCTCTCGCCGGGACAGCGCTACTGACCGCCGGGGTTGAGGACGGCGGTGCCGGTGTGGACGGTGTAGCCGCGATCGAGGAGGAGGCGGATGAGCCACGAGCCGATCTCGCCGGCGACCAGCACCGTCTCCCCCTTCCCTCCTACGCTTGCCATCTCTCCGTCCGGCGCCGTGCCGCCATGTGTCCTCTCGCTACCTGTGCTCTGGAACTGCGGCTATGCTATGAGCCTCAATTTTATGCGGAGATTTGATGATTTCCTGCTATTTAGTTTCACAACATATTTAAATAACATGTAAAACTATTTTTTAGTTATTCAATTATTTATATGGAATATAATATATGAGACCACCTAAATTTTCAATTTATGAAAAGAAGATATCTAAATTTATATCGGTAGACTATCCGAATATCATAAATAGGTCCCAGCCGCTCGATCCTACTCCAAAACACACCTTTTTGGATTTTTCGCAGCGACGCAGATTACGGGCGGACCAAGTAATTCTCGAACTGAAACGAAACGATCAAGACGACGAGACGTGGGAGGTATGGCTTGACAATAGTTTGATCTGAACAGCAAGAGCATTTCTGCTAGGAGAATTCAAATTAAAACAAAATTACAAAGGAGGAATCGAATTAAGGCAAATATCGCAAGATCCTCGATCTGAAAGAACATGGACACGTTGGAACATCGTAGGTTAGTCCACAGGTAAATCCCCTCGTTATCCATCAGTGGCAGATTGGTAGTAGTGTCCAGTACCAGCACGGGGCAAAGCTCCAACCGTCAGTATAAGCCTACAGCTCCGTCTTGGCATTCTGAGCACTAACACGAGATCCTTTCTGCGAGAACAATCCTAGGAAGAAATTAGACAGCTTGGAACTGAAAGAGAAAGGCTCCTCTGTTACGACCGGCTTTAGCCTGCATACGGCGTCGAAGTCATGCTTCAGGTGTGGTTCCACTATCTTTTCCTGTAGATGCATCAGACAGCGTCAATGAGAGAAGCTTAGCAGATGACAGCAGTGGAAAATGCAGTTTGTTGGATGTGATGCCTGAACATTGGAAGCAGGCCATTTATTTACCTTGAACTCTTCGAACGGGCAGAAATCTTTGTTTCCACATCCCTGGGGAAAGACATTTAGCATGATCAGGGGATTTTTCCTAAACTAGCTCACAAACAGGCTCAAATTTATGAGGGGCTATGCTGTCATGCTGATACTAGTTAGATGCAAAACCTCCGCACACTTTTGAAGATAATGGCAATTATCATGGGATTATGTCAGTCTCTTTTGGTTGCTATATAAATTACAACATAAAAATGTACTACAATTTTTGGATTAAGTCTTCGAGGTTAGTAGGTTACTAGAGCCTATTGAATGGCAAAAGATATAGCGTGAATTCTCCTTGAGCCATTTATTCTGTTACATGCCATCTAGTGAGCAACCAAAGCCAGAAATTTGAGTAGGCATGAGGGTTCAAGCTTGAAAGAAACACCAAAGGACTCACCACAGCATTTAATATAATACATGACATTAGCCACACTGCTTGTAATTTAATTGTAAATCACCATAAAAACCTAACAGTTTTGGATTAAAAGGGGTGTAGTCATGCAGTGTAGTGGCCAAGTGTCCATTCCCCCAGAAAATGGAAAGAACCGAAAAACACATACAAGAATGAACCACAAATTAGAAAGTTACAATCTTACCGGCATTGAAACTGGAGCTTCATTGTGTAGAACCTGCACAAAGTATGAGCTCTTCTGATCCCAAGAAATCTTACTGCCATCAGTTTTTCGTGGGCACTGGTATAAAACCAACATATTGTTACCAGCAAAAGGTGCTACAACACTGCCCATCCAATTTCTTCTCTGTGGTGGCAAAGGAGGAAGGTCCAATGATTCCTCCCGTTGTATCTTCTCAAAATCTAGGTATGAAAGAAAAGGGATTTCAAAGGGCAATTAGTTATACAATATATTATTCATGGAGAACAATCATGCGTGGATGGAATGAAAGATAAAGAAACATACCTGATCCTTCAAGAAAAAGACCAAGAAGACACGAGAAAGGCACAACAGTTTCTGCATGCGCGAATCGGAGCCTTGCCTTCTCATATGTACCATCAGGGCGGTTTTCTACAATTTCAAGAATTAAAAATCTCAATTTAGAGTTTACACCTTAATGTTACCTCTAATATTATCTTCAGTATTTATTACCATATGGCATTGCATGTTCTAGCTATACATTCTGACATTCAGTAAATTGCTGTAAGGAACTCATCATGCAAATGGACAACAAGAGCATCTCCAAGAGACTTGCTAAATTTGTTTGTCCATATCTTCATATGGAGAGCTCTCCATAAATACTCTCTCTCTACACTCCTATGCACTCAAACAGATTCTCTATATTTCACTCTCCATATCCCAACAACCAGTTCCCTCTAGAGGCTATAGCTGGGCCTGGGGAGGAAAATGTTAATGGTGCAGATGCAGAGCTTATCCAGGTTGCCAAATTTGGCCAGTCGGTTTCAGGATTTAGCAGAGTGGGATATCTATACTGTTGAAGATGCTTACTACAAAAGTCCTAAGATCCGTGGCATGACAAAGGCATAAATCCATAGGAAGGCAGAAAAGAAGTATTATCAACTAACTTATTTACTAAACATGAACTTTGGAGGTATCGCTACCTTCTTTAGCTATGATTGCTTCTTCCATTGACTGGACAACATCTTTCAGCAACGGTAGTCCCATCCGATAGTTTATTGACTCACCATAACCTTTTAGCACAAAACCCTCCAGATCATCTGTCCATTCTAGAAAATAAACCTGACCAAGCAAATTGTTTGTCACTAATTCAAACAAATTAATGCACCAATATTTTTTAGAACTTATGCTGCAAAGCATTATGATGATTACTAGCTCTAGAAGCATTTTTATGCAGCGTATATAATTTCCAGGCGGCATCCAGCATAAATTCTGATTCTAAAACAACCAGACATCAGAAATACATAGTGTGGTTGAGACATGGATGGATGGACCTACCTGAGTAATCGTATAGCTGAGCTATGACAAACTAAGGTTAACTTAAATGCCTAACACTGGATGTCAAGTTTTCTGCACAGCTTGGGCTGAAAGTAGAGCTGCATATCTCCCAAATAAATATGTATAAGGATCCCATACTTTCCAAAAAAAAGGGCATACAATATCTTGCTGAACCTAGATATGGTGGTACTAGCAGCTGAAAAGTTTATGCTTTACATTTATGTAGTAGCCAGTCCAAGTAAAAGAAGAGCTCCATAATTGCTTGAGAAATCTAAATCAACCTACCTCAGCTTCATTAAAAAGTTGACAAGCTTGATTGGTTATATTCAGTAAAGATGCTTCCTGCAAAGAGAACCATGTACTTACTGAATGTCCATAGGTATATTGCATTCAACTATAGTGTCCTCAGGCAAGTCGTTACCTGCTTGCAAAGGAACCATAGCGAAGAAATATCTTGTGTTGTAAAATTGAGGTGATAGCGGTTAACTAATGCAGATGTGACATGTTCTAAAATTGGTTCCTTTTGCTTCTCAACATCAGGCTCCTTTCTTTTCCTGTAGTTCTGAACATGGTATTGTAGTTCAGTAGTTATAATCCTTTGTCAAAATAACAAGTCAATAGTGATGTCAAAGTTGTATGAACAGAGGAAAGTTATCTTGTATAACATACTAAACTAAAAAATAACAGTTGGCTAGCACTGAGGGAATAAAGCTTGATAATGACACACCAAAATAATTCCAGAGAGATATGCCAAGTACACATGCCAACAAGCGGAAGCAGAGGTATGAATGCACCAAGTATGAAATGGTGCATTCAAAACCCATAAAATAACATGTACACTGTACAGACTGAACACATGTGTGCATATAGCAGTGTGTGGTGTGATTTAAGAGGAGCATTATAATTACATATGACATTGTTTTTCTCTTAGCTGAACTGGCCCTGTTCAAAATAGGGCAATTCAGATATCCATTCACCATTTTGCATGTCTTCCAAATATAAAATGTGAGGGTGAGCACACAAAGAGAAGGAAGAAATATGTCAAGTCATATGAGCATGTAATCTTTCTCGCAAATATGTTCACTATTTCTAAGCAGTACCAGTGCTAACAGAATTCATAAATAGTACCTTGTATGTTTCACAGCTATCAAAGAATCGCAGACAAATATCACTTGCACGACTCTCACTAAGAACAGAAAAGGCGCAGTTTTTCGCTGGTCCAAGCTTCCCTTTCCCAGAAAATAGACCCAAACCAAATGCTACTGCACTAGCTGATGCTCGAGGAACCTGCATTCCCAAAACAGAGAGTAATAATTAACCCTGCTGCACCAAAATAAATTCAGCAACATTTTACAGCCTCCACCAGAGGATTTGCATATATAATTTCAACACGTCACACAATTCTATGTTGACTTTGTTGAATGTTGCTGAATTTCTACAATACGAGGCGCCGCAAGCCATGAGTGACTTTAGATTTAAACGATATTGTACTGTATGCATAATAGAGAACATTGTGAATCAATGATTCCTTATTATGTTGATAAATAATCCATGAAGCTATGTTTAACTGACCTGAGTTGCTCTTATTGAATAGATGTCAGGGTGATATTCCTCATCAAATAGGCCTTGAAACCTATCCTTCACTCTGATGGCAAGATTATACAGCTCTTCCTCTCCTTCACTAACCAGCTCACCACCTTTCGTCCTACTCTTCCAACGTGACTCCCACCCTTTAATCCATGATGGAATTTTCTTCATGGGATCATTCTCAGGACCTTGTTTTGCCTCATTGATAAGAGCCTTCAACCGAACCGCCAGTCTATCCAGCTCTTTGATTCTCTTTTTGGTAGGAGCACGAGTTCCATGCCTTGCCTGGAGAACAAAATTTACCAAATGAATCAGTCAGTTTCTATCTTACCCAGACATGCTTTTCAGCATTTTTGAGAGATAGTTTAACCACAATTATGGAAAGACCGAACATACACTGCAGCTTAAATTGCTCTATTTGAACGTCTTTAACTACAGATCGTTTCTCCAGCACGCATATTGTTTTTGACAAACTAAGGCAAGTCCTTAGAACTGTTCATGGTGGCTATTGTTATACCAATCTTCTTCACACAGTAGTGGACAGACATAGGGAAATGTACAAGAACTGTGTGGCAAAAGGCAGGTAAAAGTGAAAAATCCAGGGATGACTGATGAGACCTACAACGAGATTGAGGTGGATCACGCGGCACTCATCCGACATAGACGGCGCGGAGGCCAGGCTATTGGATCCCCTGGCCACATCATACCTGCAAAACCACAAGGAATCAATTAAACCTTTCCATTCCTGTCAAACCCTAGCTCAGCTCTCAGACTCAGTGACAGCAAGCAAACGCCTAGCACCCGAAACTAACTAAAATCGCCCATCCCACCATAGGACACATGCTCAGATCAGCGATCGGAGCCTAGAGCCGCAGCAGGAGTGTGCGCGTACCTGGTGACGGTGGAGAGGTGGCGGCGGACGTCGAACGAGCCGGGCTCAGCCGCCGACGAGAGGGGAGCGGCCGCGATGAGCGCGGCTACGACGAGGAGGAGGAGGACGAGGAAGGGGAGAGGCGTGCGGGGGGCAGCCATGGCGAATGGATGGCCTCCCTCTTCTTAATTTGATTTTGCTGTTTAATTTTCGTATCGGTGGGAAGAAAGACGGGTTCGAGTTTTGATGCTTCGGGCGGCGACGGAGACGGTTTTCCTTACGTAAAAGGTCTGGAAAGCAAAATAGCTCGTAAATATTGTACTACCTCGTCCTTCTTATAAAAAAATATTTTTACTGGTATATAACCCGATAAGAATAAACGATTTAAATGCTATCGTTAATTCTATTGGACCTATCGTATGTTTAGAAAACTTTATATTTAAAAACAGTAGCTAAATAAATGATTTAAATGTTATCGTTATTTCTATTAGACCTATGGTAAGTTTAGAAAACTTTATATTTAAAAACAGTAGTTAAATATTTAGAAAACTGTATATTTAAAAACAGTAGTTAAATACGGAGAAGTTGATGTCTTTGCGTCTGAATTCTAATTTATTTCAGATTTTATAACAATAGACAAAAGCTCACAAAAAGTCCTCTAAGCCAACTAGTTAGTTAGCATCCATTTATCATTTTGCTAATCAGATGTTATTGGTACGAATTGACCAAAAATACTGAAAGTAAGTCTCTTTAAAAAAAGTTTTAAAAACTGAAATAGACCAAAATTAATTCTTCATAACTAAACTTTAAAAACTACAAATAAAATTAATTTTTCAAAAGAAGGGTGATACAAAAGTAGAAATACAAACGAGGAGGCTGGGATAAGGCGTTTAAGACCGAAATTTAATTTAGAAGAGTTGGCAGGGGCCGCGCGGACGCGTACCCCCTCTATCACAAATTATGACGTCCACTCTCCCACTTGGGGAGATGGTAAGCCAACGCGCCCACCAAGTGCAATGCGGGCCATTGGCCTAGGCCACGGACCTTGTTGATCGCCCGTTGACCCCGTCCAGGTAAGTATGGAGCAACGTAGCACGGGGTCCCCTTCTTATAGCAAGAGCTCACCAGGCAGCCGACCTCAACTCACGGTGTGGTACTAAACTGAAGCAGCGGTGTCCGGCGTCGGTTCACTCGGTTGGGCCTCGTGGGCTGCCGAAACAAGCAAGGCGCAGATGAAATATCGTTACCGTGTCAAGTTTTCTTGAGACGATCGATCCGGGAAAAGATGTACCATCAACCTGGGAAACTTGAGCGTCTACGTAAATATCGTTATCGTTTCAAGCTTTCGATGTAACTGGTAACCAGTAATCGCCTCAAGAAAGAGATAGAAGAGTAAGCACATGAGTTTAATCCATCAGATCAAACCAAACTGACCCATGTTTATTTTGAGTTCTATTTTAATATTTCAGACCATGAACATCACCAATTCATTTAGCCAATGTCAATTTTGTCCGAGACAAGGAATCCAACATGTTTAGTTTAAATTTATGTCTAAATATATGGGTTCGACACCAAATTAGAATTGGATTGAGCTGTGAGTTTAGTTTGAAACCCGCACAGATTTACCTAATTAATAGATTTTCCTTTGTTTTTCCTTCAAATTGAACCGGCGTAGTCCAATATTAACCCACTAACCCTTTTTGCTAACTCAGTAGGTTTCTCATCTAATTTCGAGTACATGTCGGATTCAAACATAGGTTTGTTTAAAACCCACAGATTTTGCGTACGTAGATTTGAAAACGTTTCACAGGTTTACTTTACGAACAGATTTTTGTTGTTGAATCATTTCAATTGACATCCCTACTCATCACCTCACTGAATAGTTGCATACTTGCATGCTTGCAGCTTTCACATGCAAACAAGATGGAATGCATGAGAATGGCTTGTTGGCTGCGAGACAACCAGTTACCATTGAGTTGAGCCATTACCAACTATATATTTACAAACTGCTGCATCACTACATTTGCTGCGGTCAAGGGACTAACCCACGGGTCATCAGGGTGACACATCGAGAATCTGCAGACATATAACTACTGGCCCATACATTCCAAAATAGATTAATGAGGAGACACAACAGGATGTCCAACACTTCCATGGAATGAATTCCTCAAACAACCTTAATTAGGTGCATCCTGTAACTATCCTTTTACATCGAAAAAGCTTAGGATAACACGCAAGGTCAAAGCAATCCCACTCATCTTTGCACATTGGTGTGCTGGCCCTCATACATAGCATAGTGAACAGGCGGAGCAATGTAATGCGGATTGCCATCAGTGCGGGTATGAGCCTGCGACAAAGAAGACATGTCATTAACATGCACCAGGTACTAAGAGCATCATTTGGTATTTTAAAACTTGTAAGAGATACCAGATTCAAACTACATCCAACAATATAGTGCGAGGAGGAGCTTTATGATGTTCCCTACTTCCCTCCCCAGAAATTAATCCCCAATAGAGCAGGGCCTATGCTTACACTAAAGCAAGTGGTATCCATACTTATCAACCTATAGCATAGACCATAAAATGTAACGTGTAAATGCCTAATGCTGTTGACAAAGGAAGGTGTAAAAGAGTTATATGATTTAATAATTCCGAATTATTTAAGTAACAAAAATTGAGTTATACTTGGTTTAAAGTCTCAATTATAACCTTTTTTATGATTTCATAGTTACAAAATTTGCCATTAATAAATATCAAATTGTAAGCTTTCAAAATAGCCCGCAAAGTTACCATGTTTGTTCTTCCGAAAAAACATGGTTTATTGTATTTCTTCTGGAGGGAAGAAAAACTTCAGAAACAATACATAAACATGGCAAATCATTTCAAGACCTACCCCCAGTGAAATAATCAAAGTGAAAACAACATTTTCAATACACCTGGAAGATGTGTTATAAAAATGACAAACTGAATTAGAACATTTTGCAACAAAACAGCAAAAGAAAAAAGTAGGCAATAAATCAAACTAACTAAAATACATCTATTCATGTAACAACAGGTTTCACTCCTTGACTGTACAGCTTTTACATGCATAACAACCAAAGCCAAAAAATGTAGTTGATACTTGATACCAAAAATCAAATAAGAGAACAACGCTAAAGAGGAATGTGACCAACCTGATTAGTGTTATAAGCATCATAACTGCCATATGTTGATGCATATGCTGCCTCAGAACTGCCATATGTCGATGCATATGCTGCCTCAGAACTGCCATATGTTGCTGCATATGCAGCCTCAGAATTGCCATATGTTGCAGGAAACCCTGAAATATGATTACCAAAGGACCAATTCAAAATAATGAAACAAGCATACCAATGTATTTTAGAGTGACAATTGCATAGTATCCAGCAAAAGGGCGTGTATGCAAATTGCCAAACAGCTGGCTTCTCCACATAACTTTTTCAGAAATTCAAGCCTACCTATTGAAAGAAGCTAAGAGCAGTGGACATGCACTACCTCCATTCATTAATATATGATGGGTTTTTAGGACTAATTTATATTAATGACAGGAGGGAGTAACTTCTATGCGCTGCTTCTACACCTCTCCCCATGACCCCACTTACCACCCTTGTAAGTTAATACTCTTACCAATACCAGGATTAGCTATAGGTGCTACAGCTTTACTTTAAAAGCTGCCTGTTTACACAAAAAAAAGGAAAGTCACAATAGACTCCTGCGAAGCAGTACAATACCAGGATTAGCTACAGATGCTGTTGTGGTGACAACGGTGGCCCGGTTTTCAGCATTTGCAAGCTGTCCTCTTAGCTTCTCAATCTCACTGGCCACAGCAATCATATTTTTCTCCATTGCTTTACTTTCTTCAAGGTTATCAGCATGTGCCTTCTTTTCAAACTCAACTGCCGCCCTGTCAAAATTAATAAAAAATTTCCTTAGAGAAAAAATAGCTCTTCTGCTATTATGGAAGTCAACAAAAACCATAGATCTGAATATGTACTAATTGAAACGAGGAGTTGATGGTGGTAATCTATGCCCTCTCAATTTGGATCGTTTGTGGTGGATTTATATAGACATGTATATGTATTTGGGATATTTTTCATAAAGTACTGTATTATTGTGCATGTGCATATGTAGTCGCTGATTCATAGTTATTACGGCAGTAAGGCGAGGCGAGACACCTAACCACCTTCACACCTTTTAGGCGAGTATGGCGTGCGGCGAGGCAACGCCATACTCACTTAACATAAATGTACATGGCACAATAATTTTGGAACAACAGATATTTAAATTCAGAACCACATCAAATAGAAATAGTCAAACAAGTCCATACTCCATAGCAATAGTTCAAATATCATAACAAGTTAACAATAACATCACAGTCATTCATGATGTCTGCACCTAGTAAATCAACACACCGAGCACATAAACAATAAGTACTCATCCACTAAATCGAGCACAGCAAATCAACGAGTCAGCAAGGCAGAGAACGGGAGGGACCGAGGGAGAGAGAAACAGGGAGAGGGAAACAGCGCAGACCAGGAGGGAGAGGAAACAGAGCAGATCGGAAGGGACACTGATCAAGCCAGAGCATGGCACGGGCGCCACCACCGAGCCAGACGCGGGAAGGGCGTCAACAGAGGGAAGGCCTGCGGAGGAAATGGGGGCCATGTAGGGAGTGGCAGCCGTCAGAGGGGATGGCGGCGGCGGAGGGAGCAGCGGCGGAGGGAGTGGCGACGGAGGGAGTGGTTGCGGAAGGAGCTCAGGTGCGGCTAGGGGTTTTCAGCGGGTCATGTGAGCATCGAGCAGAGGCCAGAGAAGGTTATATGCGTCTACCATCCATCACCGCCGGCCAGCATCTGCCATGGAGACTTTGGCATCCTACGGACGCCACACTCCGATTGAGATTATTCCTGATATGCCACTGAAAATTCATCCGGTTCCATATTTGCCACTGGCTGTCTCACTGACATGTGGGTCCCGAAACCACATGTCAATGAGACAACCAGTGGTAAATATGAAACCGGGTGAACTTTCAGTGGCAAATATGGAACTTTCTCACTCCGATTAGGTGAGGCGCCAGCTGTCGACCGCTCGGACGCCTAATCGTCGATTAGACGACACCTTAATAACTATGGATTGATCTGATATTAATATAGATCTAATATTTAGAGCCCAGGGTGCTACCAGCCTACCAACATCTGACACTTACCATCAGGGGAGGGCATGCTTACTAGTGACTACTTTAGGACACATATTTACAGTTGTGGGATGCATTTACTAGTTCACGAGATGCATTTGCTACTAAATGGGGATGCATTTACTGATTCGTGGGAAAACACTTATAGTCAGGGGAAGGGCACTAATAGTGCCCTGGGATGTAGTTAACGCAACCATATATTACTATATTTATGCAACTGTTTAGATTAGAGGATACTTTTTCCTTAAACTCTTCTCGTATATTTATTTGAGAACCATCGCAATGTACTGGCATTGCTCTGTAAGTATAAAAACTTGTTGACCGGTGGGCCGTGCGAATGGGTAAAAAGATGGTACCATCAGTATTGGGAGTCAAGACACGTCCTAAATGGTCCAATAACCTGATACCAGAAAAGTCCATCTCAGCTGGGAGCGCTGGAAAGTGATAGGTGGTTCCTAACATTTTGATCACTGAACATTCATTTTCCAGTGTACAATCTATGCCTTATGATGACAAGCAAAGCTCATTTTAGTAAATTCAAACTTGAAAGTGTTAACAGTACGATTGAAAATGGTGTGTGGATGAGTGGTTAAACTGATTAAGATGGGCAGCTGGATGCAGTGGCAGATCCATGGAAATCAGGCTTATGAGAATTAGCACCCTAGCAAAATTCCTATTCCCATGCCTAGGGATGCTAGCTTTTTATATGTGAAACAGCTTTGTGAAAAATAACTACTGTTAATAACATCAGAAATAGAAAATGATTGTAATCTCCAGCAAAACAATGAGCAAATCATGCTCAACAACTCACCGTGGACACACTATCTAAAAGGCCTCAACTCCACCTTAAAATGACAATTGTGCAAAAAGATCTAGCAATTTGATGAACACAAACACAGAAAATGTGATCATATTATAGGGTCACCAGGCTTCCACTCATACAAACTGACAAACATGTCAACCAGAAAATCATAAGGTTATGGAAAACCAGCTTAACCAATATGCTAGCATCTAAACAGACTACATATTAGGTTGATGATGCCTCACAATCTGGCTCAAAGCAGCTTGATTGACTAGCAAAGAATGTAACTCGCTTAAGCAATGTGTAACAGTTCAATTGCTGAAATGAACACAGTAACTCTGTGACTGTGAAACGGTATCTCATCAGGCTGAATGCATGAGATAGAACGGTCATGCACATTCACAAAATATAAACATGAATAATCCAAGCTGGTATTTAGCGCCGAAACTGGTAGTAGCACAAAAACTGGATGACGATATGAACCAACAGAATACCTGCCCTTTTGGATCTCCCGGCGCATGGTTTCAACCTGGGCACGGACGGACTCACCCTTACTCGCCTCGGCCTGCACTCGATTGAGCTGTTCGCGGAGGGCCTGCAACCGATCCATGAGTTCAGTACGCGCGGCGGCAAGCACCCGCAAGTCGGCGTGGACCTGGTCGATATCCGCCCGCGCGGCGACGATGGTCCGGGCCTCGGCCTCGATGCGCGCGGCCTGCTCGGCGAGGGCGCAGACCTCATCCTCGCGCTCAGCTCGGGCCTTGGTGGCGGCCATGGACACCGCCCGGAGCTCGTGCTGCGCGGCGATCAGCTGCTGCTGGAGCGCGACGTGGGTGGCCGCGAACCGCTGGTTGTCGACGAGGAGCTCCTGCATGTCGCGGTCTCGTTCCGCGAGCCGGTCCTCGAGCGCCGGGACAGCAGGATGGAGCGCGGGCCCACCGCGCGGGTGGTGTCCGAGCCCGGCCGGAGAGGGCTCCTCGCGGTCGGCGGCAGAAGGCGCGCGGCCGAGCAGCGGCGGGG
>KE372711.1:501422-524824 GCA_000418225.1 Zizania latifolia | reverse complement strand
TGCGCCGGATTGACGGGCGGTTTGGTTCGCCTCGCCTCGGCTCGACGAGGGCAGGAGGAGGAACAAGGGGAAGACGAGGCAGGTAGAGATGGACTTTGGTCGGCCATAGTGGGCCTCACCGCCGCTTCGGCCCACAAATCTCTTATATTCCGCTACTTTTCTGGGCCTACTCGTTGTACCTAAGCCGAAACAGGCCGAGAGCTAAGGCCCATCCATGCAGTCGAATGGGCCTTCGTAGGGCCCGTTCTTTTTTAGATTGCAGCGTCGGATTTAGAGTTTTTTTTTGAAATAATACATTTTTTAAAACAAATTTCAATTTTGGTACACGAATTTGAAAAATTACAAATTTGGCCTTCTGTCGGCACTTCAAGTGCCGATCTAGGCTGATTGGCCCTAGATCGGCACTCCTAGATCGGCAGATGAACCACCGACAGGACCCCGATCTAGGTCAAACCAGTCTAGATCGACAGATGAACCACCGACGGGACCCCGATCTAGGCCGATCGGCCTACATCGCCCGATCAAGTGCCGATCTAAGGCTAATCGGCCTAGATTGGCACTTGAAGTGCCGATAGAAGGCTAAATTTGCAATTTTTCAAATTCGTATACCAAAATTGAAATTTATTTTAAAAAATGTATTATTTCAAAAAAAAATCTCGGATTTATAACCGGATTATTCGTGTTACGCTATGCAAAGGCAAGATTTCTTCCAAACAGCCTACAGTACTGTAAATTTTTTTAAGAAATCGTATTTTCATAAATGTAATAATCCGGACGATAATCCGTCTTAAAAATAATGGATCGGTATTACTCCCTCCATTATAATACTTTTGCTTTATATCGTAAGTTATTTGATTTTTTAAAAGTTCAACTTAAAGAAGTTTGATCAAGTTTAAATAAATATATATATTAATATTTATAATATCAAATAAATATATTTTTTAAAAATATTTAACAGTCAACTTAATGAAACTAATTTTATATTGTAATTGTTGGTATATTTTTCATAAAATTTATTAAAGTTGAAGAAGTTTGATTTTAAAAAAGTTAAACGATTCATAATGTGTAACAAAAAGAGTATATTATAAATTGGTTGACTTTGTATAAGTGAAATTTATCTAACTTTTATCAATATCAATTTTATAGAAAGATATATCAACAACTATAATATTAAATTATTTTCATTATATTTACTGTAAAATAAACTTATCTGACATCGTAGATGTTAACATATATTTTTAAAAACTTAGTGAAAGTTAGATTGTAACAAGAAAACGTTTGATAATGAGTCTCTTGACGTGTCAGTTAGAGCGGCGCTGTCAGTTTAGTTAGCGGTCGAGCTCGAGTGATTATCGGTGGCGCGTTGACGAAGGTCGTCGCTCTCCGGAGTCTCGAAAGGTCTGAAACTTTGGGCACAGGCAGCATCAGGTTTGGCCGTCCTGTACATACCATCGCGTACAAGTACAGCATACTTCGTCTTCTTCCTCGTGTTTGTTCAAACTACCGACACTTTCCAGGCTGAAACAGATCAGTGTGCCAACTCAAAAGCCTCTTTCAATTCCGTTTTCTGATGAATCATCTACGTTACTACGTATGTTTATAGTGACAGAATATAGATCTGACAGACGTGTGCAACATCGATTAGAACTCTTCAGTTTCGTGTGACAGACGATTCAGCCAGAAATCTTAAATTGTCATGGAGTTTTTTAGGTCGTGCGTAGTCAGCGGAAATTAGGTTTGTGCATTTTTCACGAGCAGAAGAATGCGGAAAAGATTTGCCTGCGTTTTCACAAGCGGCGAGATCTGGCGAACATCTGTTCAAGAAATGCTGCCGTTCTGATCGATAACAACGGGCTTCTGCTCTGAAGATGTTCTTGGTATAGCAGAAGTATCTTGGAACAAACAATTACTGCGACCGAGAATAGTTGTAAATCGTAATGCACCGAGAGTAGTCTGCAATACTAGCGCTATACTTCATTAATCATCCGTCATCTTCATGCAAGAATCATGGCATACATGGTGGAGAATTCAGATTGAAGCAGTCGGTGGAAAGTATTTAGCTGATAAATATTAAAAGCTTTTAGATTTTAGTTTGTTTTTAGATTTTATACTTATTAAGTTTAGCCAGAATCTAAATCATTTGAATTTAAGAAACTTTAGATTTTGGAGTAGATGTAGCGTGGGCTTATTTGTTTTAAGTTTTAACTTTTGACGGCTGCAACTACTGTAGAATTTAAGGTCAAAACAAACAGTATAGATTCTAGATCTAAATTATAAAAATCAATAGCTGTAAAATTTAAAAATAAACTAGAATTCAGAAGCTGAAAAACTCAGACGATTCAGATACTAAGAATCTTTCACTAAAACAAACCATGCCCTAAATAAACTCTCAATCTAATAACTTAAGGGTATGTTTGGTTTATGAACGAGGATGGATGGGACGATCCCATCCATGGATTTGTGGATGAGATGATCCAATCTTCTCGTTTGGTTGGATGTATCGGATAATCTAATTTTTTGTTTGGTTGGTGGGATGAAGGATAGATGAAATGATCTATTTTTTCGTTTGGTTTGATGAATTGGACGGATATGTGTATGTGGTGACCACTTTAGTTACAATAGGTAAGTTTACCTCTGTTGTTCAAATATATGTGTGCTGATTATTTGCTTTGTATAAATAATGGGTACAAAATAAGTCCAATGCTCTTCCAAAAAAAGCTCAATCATTTCAAGTATTAATAATGCAGGAACACTCTGATTCCAATTCTCCTGTTCTTACGAAATGTTTAGCAGGTTGTCCTTTTATTCCAGAAAACAGAAGGTGTAAAAGTGTGCCTATTCCTTTGCTAGCTGTGGCAGTTCTTGTAAGATATATGAATACAACTAGAAAACAACTCAACTGTACTATATATGATCGAAGGAAGAAGAGCTCAAAGCTATTCAAAATTTTGTTCTGAACATTGAAAGGAGAAAGGAAAAAAAACGTTGCCTGAAGCTGCCAAGAAGAAACAGTAGGTTGCCTTGTACATTTATCAATTAATTGTAACTCAAGCAGGCCGTATTACAAGTGTCTACTGATGTAAACAATGTGCAAAGGGTACTCTTGGAAGAACTCAATAAGCAGGAACCATAAACAATCTCATGTCACACCTTGCTGTAGTTTATGTCTTCCAGTATACCTGAATTACCTCATGCACACCAGAGAAATGCTTCTAACAGTTTTTTGGGACTACAAATGCAGTATTTTCTCAAGGCACAGTTCCACTATACCAAGAACCAGTATGCTAATTTGCTGCTTGTTATTGGCATTGTTGGAAGCCTCTCACAGGTACAGCTTTATTTTGCAGTAATTTCTCTGGAACAGCTCGTGTCTACCAGAACCGTAGGCTTCGTGAGACGTGAGGCGTGAGGCCTAAAACTCGATCTGCTCACAGTTACACATCACCAGAAAAGCACGCGCACAGATCTGAGACTAATCGTGTAGAGATTATCAGAAATCGAAGCATGGGAGAACGGATCTGGAGACTGACCTCGAAGAAGAAGAGGGGATCGAGACGGGCGGTGCTAGCTGGGCGAGATGGGTGGCACTGGCTGGGTGAGAGAACGGGCGCCGCGCGCTATGGACGAGACGGGCGGCGCGCCGGCGACCACGACGGGGCAGAGGGCGACCCGATCTGGAGAGGGGAGGGGGAAAGCAACGGGAGGAAAGAAAGGAGAGGGTGAGCAGACCTTCACGTGAGCGCAGAGATGGACGCGGGCAGCACCGTCCGGCATTTTTTTTCGGCTCATCTCATCCGGCATCTGTGAGGAATATTCCATAGAGCGGCCATTCCATTACTAACTGCCCTTTAACCAAACAGGTAAAAAATAAGATAAAATAGGATATAGACATCTCAACCATAGTTATTCGTAGCCCTTCAATCAAACAGATAAAAAATAAGATAAAATAGAATATAGTCATCCCAACCATGCTTATCCTATGAATCAAACAAAACCAGCCCACTATCCCAGCATGTTCCAATGTATCAGGAACACTGCGTGTATAGCAAGGCGTTTGGGTGTGGCCCTAGCTACTCAAACACGTGGAAGGGAATTTTTTTTTGTCCCCAAAAGGCTGATGCACGCTGCCTCCCGTTTTGAGGCTTCGGAGAGTGATTACTACACACAACTACACAATTAGAAGTACTACTTAACAAATGTTCTGTAACAATGTATCCCCTGTAGAGAGGGCCCTCTGAAAACGACTTGCCTGGAGCACACTTCAGTATAGATGAATTTTGCAGATTTTACTGTTTCCAGGTAGGTGTTGCTATAGGTTTAGTATAGCCTTCGATTTTGCTCGCTGATTTCTCTCTTCATATGGGATAACTGTTATCAGATCAAACATTAAATGAACACATCCAATGTGTTTAGCTGATCAGTGTTTGGAATTTTGGACAGAAGAATTTCCCCGGTGAATGTAAAATTTGCTCCAATTCTCGGCTACTTTCAGCTGGAAACCACTCCCTTCTCTACCAAGAAATTTAATAATTTGCAACGGTTAAAAATGATTTTATTTTTTTATCATTATGACCCATATATTAGTCTCATATGTTATTACAATAAAATGACAACTTATTAAAACACTCATATTGAGAGTGAGAAATCATAAATTTTCCAGATTTTTTTAAAATATTATATTTTTAATAAAATTTATACATCTAGATGGACTTAAAAATACAAAAGTAGATCTCTAGACATTTAAAATCTCGACCAGATCGTGTCGACTTTTGAAATGACTTCTCAAATCATTTTTTTACCTATAAAAACCGTGAATCTACTACCTAGCTCAAGTTATGACCTTCCACAACTCAATACTAGTAGTAAGTACAACATCACCCCATATGCTTTCAAAGTCACAACAATTACGCTTAAATGGCTATGTCTTGACATTTCAAATATAGATAGAAGTACCTTTAAAATAGTGGTATGACTCCTCGTAAGTATAAGTGTGAATGGACCCTTATCAACATTTTAAAAGTTAAAGTCTATTTTTTTAATTTTCTTTAAAAGCTTACTTCATGAGTTCAAGGTCGAAAGGACCCCTCAACATTTTAGAAGTTAGGCTCTAATTTTGTAATTTTCTTTAAGAACTTACCTAAATCTGCAATTTATATTAAAAATAGAATATTTTTAAAAAAATTATGTTTTCCTTCCCCACCAAAGGGAAAGTGAAAGGGCCCATCAGCAAAAGCAGGGAAGCGGCTCCCCCTGAGAGCCAAGAACACATCTTTCTCCTCTCCCGTTCTCCTATATCCCACCCCACGCCACCGAGACCTGCAGATCCTCACTAAGATCATCAGATCGAAGCAACGCGAGCTCCATGAACCTGGCACTGGCAGCCTAGTTTCTCACCGGCGGACGGGCGCAGATGATGAAGCCGCAGCACAGCATGGCCGGCCATGGCAGCAGGAGGAGCCCCTTCCTGACATCGTACGCGCTCACGCTCGCCTTCATCACCTTCGTCTCCGTCCTCTACTTCAAGGACTTCTCCTCCATGCTGCACCAGCCCTTCCTCAGCCGCCCGCCGCCCCACCGCCGCCAGATCAGCCGGCCCCGCCCCCACCACCATGGCAGCAGGGGCAGCAACGTAAGCTAGCTCCAGCTCAGTAAGCTGTATACATGCCTGGCAATGCGTGCTGATAACACGTTGATGTTTGGTTTAGCAGGCTGCGGTGTCCGGTGAGCTGCCGCCGTTCGCCGTGGGGCACGCGCCGGCGGAGTGCGACATCGGGCAGGGGGAGTGGGTGTACGACGAGGCGGCGCGGCCGTGGTACGCCGAGGAGGAGTGCCCCTACATCCAGCCACAGCTGACGTGCCAGGCGCACGGCCGCCCCGACACGGCTTACCGGCACTGGCGCTGGCAGCCGCGCGGCTGCTCTCTCCCAAGGTAAACTTCATCCGTTCACCCGCTTGCTCATCGCTCGCCCTGAACAATGGTAGGGAAAAAGGGAACCTTGCATTTGTTGGGCCAAGAAAAGAATAACTTTTTGATAAGAAATCAAGCTGATGCGCGAGCACTGACTAGATCGAACGAAGAGATCACGCCTTGTTTCAAAAAAGCTGTGAACTTGATTGAATTAGAATTTTACCGCAGCGAGAAAAAATCGACCTGTCATGTTGGGGTAGCCCGTCCTCCCGTGCTTTCAGGATCGTGTAGAAGTAGAACCGCCGAGAAACGGCGAAATCCCGGCGAGGCGCACGCAAATCCGAGTGGGGGTACGCCGTACGCTTGTCGGCGGGTATCAAAGCTCGGGAGGGTGGGTGGTCGTAGGTGCGGCGGTACGGAATGGGCGGCGGCATGTGTTAGGATCCTACAGGATCATGAGTTATTAGACGTTGTTAGTAACTTTAGATTCACATCAGTCATGAAAAGAGACTACAAGCAGCTTATAAGGAGGGAGTAACCATCCTCTCTTAAACTGGTTTTTTGGGATGTGAGAGGGCTCTCCGCTTGTAAGGCTACGTCGTATGCGCATGAACGCTCGGACGTGGACTGAGAGTGGTGAGTTAAGGCCTATGACGCTAACAATTGGTATCAGAGCTAGCAGTCGTTATGCCTACCTAGGGGGCTTCCTAGAGGGATGAGGTGTTAGGATCCTGGGCCATTGGACGTTACCAGCAACTTTAGTCTCACCTCGGCTACGGAAGAGGGTTACGAGCCCTTTATAAGAGAGAGTAGCCATCCTCCCTTGGACCGGTCTTTTTAGATGTGAGAGAGCTCTTCGCTTGTAAGGTTGCGTCGTATGCGCATGAACGTCTGAACGTGACCCGAAGGTGGTGAGCTAAGGCCTGAGACGCTAACAATTGGTATCAGAGCTAGCAGCCGCCATGCCTACCTAGGGGGCTTCCTAGGGTATGGGGTGTTAGGATCCTGGGCCATTGGACGTTGCCAGCAATTTTAGTCTCACCTCGATCACGGAAGAGAGCTACGGGCACCTAAAGATGGTGAGCTAAGGTCTGAGACGTTAATAATTAGTATCAGAGCTAGCAGCCGTCATGCTTACCTAGGGGGTTTTCCAGGGGTATGGGGTGTTAGGATCCTAGATTATTGGGTGTTGCCAACAAATTTAGTTCTACCTCAGCCACAAAAGAGGGCTACGAGCAGCTTATAAGGAAGAGTAGTCATCTTCTCATTACTCTCTCTTAGACCGATCTTTAAAGATATAAGAGGATTTTTCACTTATAAAGTTATGTTGTATATGCATGAATATCTGGACATGGATCGAGGGTAGAGAGCAAGGGCCTGGACGCTAACATCGTGGTGCGAGACGGGGCCACGTCCGATGCGGCGAGGCGACGACTCGACACGCGGGAGAACCTGGGCGGCAGCGGCAGCCAGGTGTAGCCACGCAGCACTAGCATCGATTCGTGCTTCCGTTCTTGGCGGGGCCTTGCCTTACGCGGCGGCTTCTGCTTGCGAATTAGGCCGCTCCAGTTCAATGCATCTTGCGGACCTGTACTGTGCTGATCCATGGATGGATACTATACTTGTATTGCGCTCGTACTCCGTCGGCCTCGTTGAAGAGGACGGGCAGCCCGGCCGCCGGAGCAGCATGCAATCTATGCCGACCCCAGCCGCGGCTGTTAACTACTCACCGTGAAACAAGTGAAACTCCCGTATTTCCAGGCCTAAAGCCGAATACTTGTGCACGAAAGGTCTCCATGAAATGAGAATTTTTTATGTTCTACCACATATTAAGTAAAGTTTGCTCTTTTATGATACTTCGGTTTTATAATAATTGGACAAAGATCAAATGTCCTATATCTATACAGAGACAAAAGACCAAATGTTACTACATGAGAATCTGCCTAAAGTCACATGAGGGTGTCACGTGGGAGGACGGGGTTTGAGGAACGGAAGAGAGCCGGCCGGGCGGCCGGCCATGGCAATTGGCAACCCGGGATGGGAATATAAACGTACACCAACTTCAATGCGTGTGTTGAGTGATTGCTTAATGCCATGGCATGGAGCCATGGAGCCATGGATGGACCATCTCCTTCTTGCACGGTTTGGGGTTCCTTTATTATATCATACATCCTTTTCTGTGGATCTGGTCTGATTCAGGGATAGTTCTAATCACGGGGTTGTTGCTCTGTTGCTGTCTGGCCTCATTCTAATCTTGGCTTGACTCTCATATGGCTCAATTTAAATGTGTTTTTTAGAATTCATTCAGTATTGCTGCACATGGTTTCTCCACTTGTACAAGGGGATAAACAGATCTTCATACACTAAATGTGCCTTCACATCGATCGGTTGTCAATTTTCAAATCCAAACAGATGAGTAAAATATTTCGGAAGCATGTCAGATGCTGATATGTCAACATGGTAGCAATGTCAATGGACCTCTGCAGTTGTTTATGCTTATTCCATTCTCACACGGGATAATGTCATGCATTGCAGCTTTAATGCAACTCTAATGCTGGAGATGCTGCGAGATAAACGCATGCTGTTTGTTGGAGATTCTCTAAACCGTGGGCAGTATGTGTCACTGGTCTGCCTCCTACATCGGATCATCCCTGAAAGCTCAAAGTCCATGGAAACTTTCGACTCACTTACAATTTTCAGAGCAAAGGTATCCCTAGTTCATATATTCTTTTTTTAATTAGAGCTTAAAGCACAGGACCTAGCGCAAAATGCAATGAACTGAAACATTTTTCATGATCATTGAATCTATTGTAAGCACCAACAATTGCTAGAGCAGACAGAGAGCAACAATCTCTTGTGTTTGAAAATGTTTGCATCTACCCTTCATGTAGTCTCATTCACACTGATTATTCTTATTGCTGATTTTTTTCCCTTTTGGCTAGAACTATAATGCCACAATTGAGTTCTACTGGGCTCCCTTTCTTGCTGAATCAAATTCTGATGATGCCGTTGTGCACCGTGTTGCGGATAGAATTGTAAGGGGGACAGCGATTGAAAAGCATGCCAGGTTTTGGAAGGGGGCTGACGTCTTGGTATTCAACACATACCTTTGGTGGATGACTGGACAAAATATGAAAATCCTGTAAGTACCTTCCATTATCACTGTTTACTGTTTTTGTGAAGCTTGCTTAATATTTGAGGTCATATTAATATTCCTCTGATCCTTTCATTCGTATGTGCTATGTTTTGTTTTACACTTGAAATTGACTGTCTTCGAATAGATAAATTTTGAGAGGGTGTGGAAAAGTTCAGCAAAGGAGATCCTATTCTGTTGAAGGTTCCTAACTTTATCTGTTTGCATCCAAAGGTGCATATGATTGTGCCACCAATTGGGAATGGATTTCATGGAATGCAATAGTTGTAACAACCAGTGCTACTTAATTATTTAACATATGTCAGATGTAAAAAGTTATCTTTAGTTTTGGTATACACCACAATATCACTTAATTGAGCTGAAGCTGGAACAGATAATAGTTTTAATTCTGAACACATTACTTTCAGGCAAGGTTCTTTTGAAGATAAGAGTAAGGACATTGTAGAAATGGAAACAGAGGAAGCGTATGGGATGGTCCTGAATGCAGTGGTGAAATGGGTGGAGAACAACATGAACCCCACAAATTCAAGGGTGTTTTTCATCACAATGTCACCCACTCATACCAGGTAAGATCTCATATATGCATGCATAAAACATGTTTTACAGTTAAATTGTACAGTAGAATAAATATGCAATTTTATGGTGTATTTTACTAGCAGTAGAATAAATATCAACCCTTTTATTTCTATCTAAGGATTAAAAATAGTTTTTATTGTTATTTTATTAGTGGTGGTATAGTTTAGAAAGGTTAAAATCGCCAAACAAATGAGTGATATGGAGATGACAACCAACCAACGAAAGAGATATATGTAAATTCTCTAATGACGATTATACCTAAAATATAATCAATTGAAACACTAATTTACTCTTCGAAATCGATGGCGAAGATCGATTCTTCTGGCAGTATAATACTACTTTGCTGAACTTGCACGCTCTCACGTCTGACTAGCCTATCAACATCCCGGAAGCTCTGAGCTATATTTCTGGCTATTGTTTGTCATCAGGAGCAAAGATTGGGGCGACGATTCAGATGGAAATTGCTACAACCAAACTACTCCCATAAGAGATCTGTCTTACTGGGGACCAGGAACTAGCAAGGGCTTGATGCGGGTCATTGGAGAAGTGTTCAGCGCATCGAAGGTCCCCGTGGGTGTCGTCAACATCACCCAGCTCTCCGAGTACCGCAAAGATGCACACACTCAGATATACAAGAAGCAATGGAACCCACTAACCCCGGAGCAAATCGCCAACCCCAAGAGCTATGCAGATTGCACGCACTGGTGCCTCCCTGGTCTTCAGGACACCTGGAACGAGCTGCTCTACTGGAAGCTGTTCTTCCCCTGAGCAAAAGAACAGTTTTTGATGTAGAGTTTGGAGCACTGAGCCACTGATCCCTTCAGCTGAACAGAAGCTGCTGAATTCCACGTCAAAGTTTGGAGCACAATATGCTACTGTCACCTGGCGAGTTCTGACCTGCTGCAGAAGAGTCGGTCTAAACAATAAACATCATACCGGTCCAAACATTCTGAAGGTTGCAATCATACATACGCACGGTGCACGGGATGGAAATGGTGATGAGCTCGTTGAATTGTTGAAAGGCCACATGCTCATACTGTATCAGTTTCCTGTCAAAAGCGGCATGATCGCTGGTTCAGTATCGAGGCGGCAATATTCTTGTGGTCGCATGGTGAATATTTTGTGGCCTTTTCGAGTTAACGAAAGCTAATCAATCATATGACTTAGTTTGCCCAACTTTTCATGCTAAGATGTGGCATTCCACAATTTGTGTGGCTAAGAAATCATCATTCTTCACAAGAGATACATAGAAATTCAGAGGACTTTCAAATGAATTTGATAAGAAACTGTTTCATTTAAAAAAAAACACACACACAAAAAATTCCTGTCTCACGCAGAACATCAAGGTCTCACATTTCTGAATTTCTGGTACAGCATCTTGCTAGCAGTACACTGTACCGCATCGCTTCAAATCAGTAACGAATCACCGCTCAATTGTTTGCTTGAGCACACAACCAACCAAACTGGCATTCCTCCTATCATTGTATGCTTGATTGCAGCAGAAGCATAGGCTCCCCTTTTGCTAACCTATTTGGTGCGCGTCGCTTCTCGTCGCGTCCAATCCAAACCACCCGATTTGATCGGTGCCACCAAGAAAAGGGGAAAAGAAGCTGCTGCTGCTGCTGGTGCTGCTTCTATAGAAAATTAGTCTCACTCGCAGGATGTTGACGCTGCATTCACTAAGATTTAAGAATCATTGCCGGGTTGAAGGATTTTTGTGAGGATCTTGCACGACGAGAGGAGAATCGGATAGCTGGGTGGGTGGGTGCAGTTGCTGTCTGAAGTCTGGCTACCTGAATTCTGAATGACAGAGCACCACGGTGCTACAGTGACGAGTTGATCTACCTAAGCTGTTGCCGTTCAGCTTGCTGCATCGCAGTGGCAGGTGGCCTGACCGCCATGGACGGCGAGATCTGCTCGATGAATCGATTGTCAAAACGATCATGTTAACCTAGACCTTCTTCCGCTGTCCCTACGGTCGGTGGCGAGTGACAGCCCAACGCCCAGCACTCACCGGCGGAGGCACTTCGAGATTACGTTGGATGTAGTTTGTTTGATAGAATATAGCTGTTCAAAATAAAAAAAATCAGATTGTTTAACCTAATACCATAAATTCATCTACAACAACTCATCTACCATTTCTTAGACAAGTCTGAAACGAATGAATGAACTTCTGGCTGCTGATTAGCTGCAACGCCGCGGCCGATCAAAGTCGAAGCTCTCTGAATGTTTTCCGGTTGGGCTTGATTCTGACGGCCGACGGGCCAAGTGGCATGAAACTCCCATTGTTATCACTGCCATGTGTGCAAACATTTTCAGAAACGGCTTGTTTGATCCAAGCCTGACGCTCTGACAGAAATTCAAAATTATTAAAACATGAAAATACATATCTAAAACTCTACCATGAGGATAACTCAATATTTATGAACTACTAATAATTTACTTTGAAAAATATAATAATTATGAGTGTTCTATTAAGGTAATATGTTATCTTTTTTAATTATGATTGTTTGATCGACTAGGTTGGATGGTTCATATTTACTTAGATCCGTTGTAAAATCTGCCTTATTAACAATAAGGGATCGTTAAACTAATTCAGGTAAAAATTATGCAATAATATTGAGTTCCAAAGCCCTGTAACCCACCCAAATTCCTGCCAAACTAAACCACAACCTCCTGCCTAACCCTTATCAAATCTCACCTCAAGAAAAGGAAAAAGAGTAGGAGTAAAACGCATCTCCCGTACGGTGCTAGCACAGTGTACAGTAATGGCCAGTGAGACTAGCAATAGCAGTAGATCGTGGAGCAAAAATGAAAAAGATATATTTTTTCATGAAGAGAAAAACTGTGAATTCGTAGGACAGAAGGTCTCTAATGTCGTCCTGCCTACGGTGCGGTTGTTGGGGATGGAGCTAGAGCCTAGAGCCCCTGTCCCGGCGTTTCATCTGCAGCAAAGAGTCCAATTTGGCTGCCCGCTGCGAGCTCGCGAGCTAGATCCCAATGCGTCTCTCCCCCTCGCGTCCTCTCCTCTAGACCAGAACCAGCTGCAATGCAAGCAATGAAGGGCGTGCTCGTCGTCGTGGCTCTCCTCGCCGCCGCGTTGCCGCTGTTCTTGTCCGTCGCCGGCGCCCAGGTACGTGTGCTACAATGCAGTCAGTGGGTGAGGTCGGGGAGGATGCGTATCAGCGGATGCATGCTGCAGGAGCTTAAATTTTTTTTGGTTGGATGCTGCAATGTCGACAATTAATGCAGGGTGGCGGCGAGGAGGCGTCGGAGCTGCTGCCGTTCGCGGTGGGCTCAGCGCCGGCGGGGTGCGACGTCGGGGATGGGGAGTGGGTATACGACGAGGCGGCGCGGCCGTGGTACGCCGAAGAGGAGTGCCCGTACATCCAGCCGCAGCTGACGTGCCAGGCTCACGGCCGCCCCGACAAGGCTTACCAGCACTGGCGCTGGCAGCCGCGCGGTTGCCCCCTCCCCAGGTACTCCTCCCTTCTCCGGCCACTCGCCGCCGGCGACCTCGCTGCTCGCTTGCTCCATTGACAAGGATAGAATCCTATGCGCAGCTTTACCCAAAGAAACAGGCAAACAGCCAGTCACTCACTCACTGACCATGCTTTGCTCAGCTGTTTTAAGCCTGCAATTAACTGGAGTACAAGGTTACTGAGTTTTAGTTCTGCTTTTTTTACAAAGGTTAAAAACACAACAAATTACTCGTATGAGCATCTCGACTGCCGTGCGTGCTAATTAGTGACGACTTCCAGGACGCCAATAATGCATTAATGCATTGTAACTTGTAAGGCCTTGCATGGAAGGACATCAGTAGGTAGGTATGTCCTGTCCTTGACAGTAAAAGTTAATTACTCGTCCTTGTGCTAGCAGTGATAAGCTCCGGTGAACATATCGCCATAGACAAGAGTAACAAAATTAAATTTCATTTCATAGGTTTGAGCACTCCAATGTCCAAAGCTCTAGGAGAGGAGTATAGAATTGCAGCAACTCGGTGCTCATTGTTGTGTTCCGGTGGCCACAGATTGCGACTGTAGTCTGTACGAAATTCAAGTTAGAGTACAACTGATCGAAATTAAATAATGTCCAAGTGCGAAAAGATTTGTGTCGTTGATGGATAATAATCTGAATTGTTCAAGTTTTCGAGAAAAAAAAGAGGTCATCTGAATTCAGAGCAGGAGTGCAACAGCATCGTTCTCATCAGTCACACTCTGCTCTGCTCCTGGCTTGCAGCTTCAACGCGACGGTGATGCTGGAGATGCTGCGCGGCAAGCGGATGCTGTTCGTCGGCGACTCGCTTAACCGCGGCCAGTACGTCTCGCTGCTCTGCCTCCTCCACCGCGCCATTCCCGAGGGCTCCAGATCCTTCGAGACCGTCGACGCGCTCAGCATCTTCAGAGCCAAGGTGTCTTCTTCTTCCTCCACCTCCTCTGTTTCTTGCCTGGTCGATGAGGACTAGCTGCCGTTGCTCACTGGGAACGAGACGATGGTTACCGTGCCAGGACTACGACGCCACCATCGAGTTCTACTGGGCTCCGCTCCTCGCCGAGTCCAACTCCGACGACGCCGTCGTGCACCGCCTCGACGACCGCGTCATCCGGGGAGCCCCCATGAACAAGCACTCGAGGTTCTGGAAGGGCGCCGACGTCCTCGTCTTCAACTCCTATCTCTGGTGGATGACCGGCGAGAAGATCCAGATCCTGTAAGCTGCCGTCTCCAGCATCCAACTTTTCATTAATCCAGGCACGAATTCGGTCTGGAGAATTGTGTGATTTGGCAGGAGAGGCGCCGACGACGACATGAGCAAGGACATCGTGGAGATGGAGGCGGAGGAGGCGTACCGGCTGGTGCTGTACCAGGTGGTGCGGTGGCTGGAGAGCAACGTGGACACGAAGACCGCGCGGGTGTTCTTCGTCACGGCGTCGCCGACGCACGGCGGCGGCCGCGACGACAACTGCTACAACCAGACGTCGCCGACCGCGGACGACGCGTCGTACCGGGGGAGCACGAGCAGGCGGATGATGCAGGTCACCGGCGAGGTGCTGGCGTCGTCGCCTGTGCCGGTCGGGGTGGTGAACATCACCCAGATGTCGGAGCACCGCCGCGACGCGCACACGCAGATCTACCAGAAGCAGTGGGCGCAGCCGACGCCGGAGCAGCTCGCCGACCCGAGGAGCTACGCCGACTGCACCCACTGGTGCCTCCCCGGCGTGCCCGACGCCTGGAACGAGCTGCTCTACTGGAAGCTCCTCTTCCCCGAGCGCGACCAGACGCTCTGAAATCTGAATGACATCACGTCGTCGTCGAATGCAACGCGGCTGAAATCTCAATCTCAATCTACGCGCTTCTCCTCTCTTTTTTTGGACAAATGAATACAGAAGCTAGCTTTTGCTTGCATGTACAAATCCACCATCTTGTATCGAGATTAAAATCTCGTAACCTCAAACACACAAATCTTGAGCTGAGTACCAATGCAATCAAGATCATTCTGTTAAACAAGTACTCGGAGTTGCCGCCGTGCCTGGACTTCGCACTCCGGGGATCCAGGATTTGGAGGTGCCTTTTGATTGGCTCAAATTATTAAAAAAACAAAATGAAATTCCAGTGAGCTCAAGCAAAGCCGAATGGGCTAATGAGATAAACCTTTTGAGGCCCAATTGAGAGATTTATTTGGGCCGTTTCGTGATGCCTTTTGGTGATATATCCAGCCTATGGGCTGCAAGTTTGGTTTTCTTACTCGGACAATTTCGCCTATGGCCACTGTCCCGTGGGCCGTGAACAAGTAATATGTGCTGAATTTGTCAGAATTTTCAGCTCCCAAAATAGTCAACTCGTTTTGTATCACCGTTTAGTAGATCAACTCGTCAGCGCAGCATTGTTTAGTCAGCGCAGCATGTTTCTTCTTGGAGGTTAAATTGATATTTTTTTCTCCTTTCTAGTCTTACTTTTAGTATACTGATCCATACATATGTGCTGTAAAACTCTCATGAAATTAAAGGAGTTGCAAACACCTATCCGGTTATCTGAAGAGTGATTCTTAAGTTGTTCAGTTGGGTACTCGACAGTTATGTGATCTCTGCTCCCAAGTGAAGTCGACTTCAGCAGACAAGAAGAACTGTACAGGTCTATCAGTTGATGGCATGCACGGCAGCACGGGTAGGTTACATCTCCTCAGTGGGTTTGATGGTCAACATCATTTCGTGATGTGAGACACTTAAGATCGAGTATAGAATGATATGGACAAAGAAATACCTTCTTCTGAACTTTTGTGTTCATCAAGTTTTTTTGCCTCGATCTTAGAAGGGAAGAGAAGGCATCGATGCGTCTGATTCGATTCAGATTTCAGTTCTGCCATCAACTTAGATTTTCTTGTTAAGTATAAGTGCACAACCTTGACTCATTTGCTTGAGAACTCGGAATGCAGATAAGGCCAGGCAGACTGAAACCTATTGGTGGCAAACTTCTTCAGAACTTCAGGTCATCGTGCAGATAGCAGAAATTTCATTCATCAGATTACAATCAACGTCAACAGATGAGAGTAATCATAAGGAATATTTTGGAAGCAGACCACCAATTTCGGTACTGAAATTAACTTGAACAAACATGATGAGAAAAACTGAAAGATCACAGCTTCTGGGTATTAGTGTATACTTGAGGGGAAAAAAAGGCATGAGCATTGAGCTAGCAACCGATCCTCTAACTAGTCGGATGGAGACACTACACTTACATGTAAACTGCAAAACCAAACTTAAAGTGATTAATGGGTAGCACTCTCCATCTGTTAATCTAATCAATCTCTGTAGTTAGTGCTGGTTTGTAGGGCATGTGTGTGTACTATTGTCCTTTGTTGGAATGATTGAATCTCACCAAATGATGTTGGTATAGTAATTGGTCATATGCTCCACATATACTACTTAGCCCAATTTTCTACAAACCTTTACTTAGAAGCCAGTGGGGGGGTTTTCACTTTGCAAAGTAAAATACTGTTAGAAATCAAGAAATTATCTTCAGACGGAAATCTGAAGTCTCATCCACCTGTTCTGCATTGGTCAGAGAACTTCTCAGTTGTCCAATGTCCATCCCTATGATACTTGTGTACATGTGTAAATAAGAAATATAATGTGCAGTAGTAATCAAAACAGAGTACAATACTACTCCATCTATTATATATTATAAGCATTTAACTTTAACAAATTTTATAGAAAATTATATCAACACATATTTGTTAGGCTGGTGTAGTAAGCTGGCACTGACGACTGATGGTTTCAGTCTTCAGTGGCCACATGGGCCAGCGCAGGTCACAAACATGCATGGACCAGGTGCTCTGCCACACGGCAGCTTATCGGTCAATCCTGTCCAATCGATCACAACAAAAGATGTCGAAATTTGACCGAACTTTTCCCTGGGAGTCAGGCGAAGATTCAAAATTTGAAATGCACGTTTCAAATTAATCCACCTGTATGTGTCCTTTGAGCGAGTACACTTTCTCGATCTGTTCAGTCAACTATACAAAACACACTATTTATATTCACTGTCAAGATTCGTTATACTACGAAACGTTCCATCTAATACTAGATTATTATAATAACGGGGGAGTATATTAGTGAAACAGCGATGACTTTGATCCAAATGCTGAAATAGATTTGGATTCTGATCAATGAGGCATCGATGTTAGAGTTCGAGGAGGTTAGATGCGAGTAAACAACAATAGACTGATGCAGCTTAGGATACAAGGCAATCCACCCATTGCTTGCACTTGAAACTAACTCTAGTGTTGCACTGCTGCAGCATTTATTAATTTGTATCTTAAATAAAGTTTTTTCATAATCTATGTTCCATCCCCGATTTAAAATAGATGTGGATCATTAAATTTGGTGGTAGCATGTGCAAATGTGCGTGCACTGGAGAAGCACGCGAGTTGATGCCCTAGGAATCAGTAAACCTGATGAGTTTGGCTGCTCCAGGAGGCATCAGAGTTGGCATTGCCGGCCGGAGCTCAGGCCGGCCGCCGGCCCGGCCCCACTAATAACAACAACGGCTTGCTGCTTCTTCGTCCTCGTCTACTTCCTCTGCCTCGTCGTGTGGCACTGTGTTCAGAGGGATCGAGTAGTAAGTACGCTGTTCAAGTGGCATGCTCACCTGTACACGTACTGGGCACGAGCTAGGAGGGAGTAGCTAGCGAGTGAACGACGCAGCTGCACGGCACTGCACTGCATGTGTTACTGCATGCGTCCAGTGGATGGCTGGATCGGGAGGCGAGATCGAGGAGAAGATAGTAGGCAATGGTGTATGTGTGTGCGCGCATGCAGGCAGAGTATCCTGGGGGCATTCCCTGACTGCGTCGGTCGCTTTGGCAGAGCAGAGAGCACCAACCCCTCCCTCCCTGGCCTGCTGAGCCCTAGCTGCCATTGTCCTGCCTTTGGGAGACCCTGCGCCAGGCTGCTAACTAATGCATGTGCTGTCATCGCCATCGCCATCGCCATGCTCTCTCTCTCTCTCTCTCTCTCTGAGGCTCTGAGCTGAGCTGATAGGTAGGAGTAGTAGAGTGGTGGAGACTGGAGAGTGAATGACTGACAAGCACTTGCTGGAGCGAGCTGAGGTCGTCTGCTGGTGGAGTTGAAAGCCATGGCGATCGGCCTGCAGGGCCCCTGTGAGTGGCGCCTGGTACTGCGAGCACACAGCAGCTCAATCTCGCAGTAAATGCGAGCGGCCAGGTAGCTAGCTAGCAGCTAGCTTGAGCCTCTGCATGCCCTGGCCTGGCCTGGCCGGTCAGCTGCAGAAAGAAAGCCAATTAACCTAGGCTAGCTGGATGCTAGCCAGCGCTACGGCCGGCGAGCAGCCGCAGCAGCAGCGGCGGCTAGCAAGCCGGTCCATGCCATGCCATGAAGAAAAGGCAATCGATCCTATCGCCTATCGGCCGCTAGGAGGATGGCGACTGCATGCATGCGCTCGCGCGATCTGGAAGACCGAAATTAATCTGGGGTTTTGTTCTAACTTTCCTCAGATCATAATTAAGCTTCTGCGAAATTTGAATTTTAGAGTTTTAGCTTTGAATTAATGCTGAGGGCTTTTTTATTGTTTCTTTTTCAACGTCGGTGGGTACGGAGGAGACGAAGACCAGGGAGTCATGGCGTGCGTGCATGGGCACGGAAGCCCACGACCACGAGAGGGTGGGGTGGCGTCGCGTCTCCGTTGACCTGGGTAGGCGCAAGTTCCCAGGTCCGGCGGCCCAAAAAGCCCACCCCCACCACATGGGAGGAGTGCTTCCCACGGTAAGTAGACTGATGGTCTATAGTCCCGGTCTTGCGACGCAGCAACGAAGAGGGGTGCGCCGAACCGTTTGTACGTGGCTGAGGGGGGGCTGCCCCTGCAGGAGGTAGCAGTAGCTAGTCAGAGTCGGGCGCATAAACAATGTTTCTACAGTGCTATTTATAATTTATTTATGGATGGATTCAGGAATGAGCTCTTCACTGCCACCCCACACCAGCCAGCTCACTAGCTACTGCCTTTCCCCTTTTTTCCCCTCTCTCTCTCTCTCTAGAGACTGCTTTTCTCCTCTTTCCTCCTCTCTCTCTCTCTGCCGTTTTTATATTATTGTATTTTATATTTTATATTTATATGCTATGCAGCCATGATAAGATTACGAGAAGAGATATAAGTGTTTATATCCAGAGTTAACAAAACTGTTATTAGTGATGGCTACGAAACAGTTCATGTCGATGGCCGGTTATCATAATAACCATCAATATTATTAGTTTGGTTTAGTGGTTACTAGACATTTTTTTTTACAAATCGTCTCGCAACAATATGGTTAAACACTATGATAACTAGCCTGTGAACTCTGTTTGTACCTGGACATGAGGCTGGCTGGCCATCCCCTGTGATAAAATCGCACATGGGTGCAATTTATGTTCAAACTGGTCCATCCAGTAAAAAGTGGGTTTTGTGCTGACTCCTTTCTTCCTTGCGTGGATCAAAACATGATTCTCCACAATACAGCCAGCTAGCCTTAATCTGATTTTTTTTCTTTCTTATATAGACCAGAGTTGCTGTACAAATAGATTCAGCTCTGAATATCTGAATGTGACATATCATATATATCAGTGCATGGTCTTTTGTAATCAATCTGGATGATTTGGCTCTAGAACTAGCAAGGAGAACTGTGAGGAGATATATAGATGGAAATAAGGTGGTTGAGGGCAGCGTACGTATGATCGATACCTTGAATGAGATGGGTGCCGATGAAAAGAAGCCAAAGATCGATTGATCCATGCACACACGACGCTTTAATTCCCCACGGAAAGCTGGAGATCGTCACCTGACACTTGCCATGAAGAGGTGCCCCTGATCAGGAGATATCTTGTACCAACCACTCAGATCAGATCTCTTGTGATGAATCCATCCTTCTGTGGCCGCCCTTTGCAATCACATCTCTTCTAGCTTGTGTGTAGCATCACATAATCACATCTCTAGAATATCTAAACTGAACATGCATACATGCTGATCAGTAGTTCCAAACATGAGAGGAAAATTAAGGAGGTATATAAAAATTCCAAATTCATATGTTCAGTAGTTTGAACATAGATGTTTCTAACTCTGTCTGAATTAACTCTGAATTGAAGGAATTTATTCTGAGAATTCTGTCGTACATAAAATTACAGCAGCAGCATTTGAGCTAGTGACATACATGTGTAGCCTGCTGAAGTCACACATCATGCTACTCACATGAATTGTACCATTTGGTAATAAACAAGAGAACACGTATACGTACATGAGTACCTGTAGGAGTCAGTCTTTTTATGACTGCACTACAAGCATCCACTGGATTGTTGGTGAATGCTACATTGATGAACATGATTTAATTAGGCACATCTATGTATTGTTTCTAATCAATGCTTTGTCGATAATTTTTTTCCTCTTCATGCATGATAAATATTTCATCTTCTTCTAGCCGTTGATTCCCTGTAGATGCTAGCAGCAGTACAGCTATATACTTTGGACGAGCAGTAATGTAGCAGTATTAAGGCGTGTTCAGGTGCCGTTGAGCCTCTGCATGCAGTAGCTCTACCAGTGCTGCAGAGTGCAGAGTGTACAGTCTCTTCCTCTGAAATCAAAATGAGATTTATGTTATAGTAGAAATATATATTTGCTTTTGTTTCCTTTTACTACTACCCATTAATTCTAAAATACAAGCATTTCTAGAGTTTCACGGGGATTAAAGAGAGTAGTGAAATTAAGTGAGAAATGATTGAGATTGGTTGAGACGAGAAAATAGATAGAAAAACTAAATAAGAGATTATTACGGTTGGTTAAGATAAAAGAGTAGTTAAAAATAGCTATATTTTAAAATAAAATTTGAACTATAAAAATAATTATAATATAAGACCACAATTAACTTCTACTATTGCTTATAGCTAGTCAGTAATGATGGGATAATCATTTGAGCATGATATATCCATGTGTTCATGCTTGTCTTATTGGCATTTGACCATGTATAGGTTGGTCAAGGCTTCTTCACATCATAAACAAATGAACCGAAAGGTAGATCTTTTTTTAGAATAACCAAAAGCTAGATCCATGCTGATATCTGACCAAAGCTATCTCAGTTGTCTAATCATAATCTCACCTTCACTTCACTTCCACAGGACAGAGACCATAAAGGATTCTCTCTGGAGAAAAGTTCCATTCAAATCAGCACATGAAAGTTCAGTGAAACGAACAGTTGCCAATTTACAAGTGCGTTTCAGACTTTCAGATCTTCAGTACAACCTGAATTTGCAGTACAGTTTCTTTTGAACTGTTCACTGCATGATAAGTTGAAACTTGAAAGTTTCTATACCTTTTCTTTATATTGAAGGAAGTACAGTGTGTGTGTGTGTATATATTGACTGCTATATATATTGGAGAACACAGTAGCAGACGTACGCACTGTTCTGTACATGTTCGATGCAGTGAACTATAGCAGTACTGTTTTTCTACTGTGCGGCAGGTTGATGCAGACTTGGTCGATATATATTTATATATCTGCAAAACATTGACCTGTATGTATCAGTATTCAGTAGAGGATACAATTACAAACATATATACATATAAACAGATGCAGACTTTGTGATAAGTCACAGGGATTACATTGATGAGAATGATTTGGTGTCAGATATCTTGCATGCACGTACGCTCGCTAGAGCTAGCAAAGCTGATAGCTGCTACTAGCCAGAACTGTACCAGTTTTTTCATTGATGCGTATGGCCAATGCCTTTGTCTTTAGCATTTGTCATGTTGTTCTTCACACTGGATCAAAAAATTGTACGTCCATGGATGGAGAAAGATGAAACGAGAGGCTGTGTGGTACCAAGTGGTGACACTAGCCATACTTATTAGGACAGGATCCATGTAGTTGATGATGTACATGGGCATGAAAATAAATTATGTGGGGCATAGGGTATTGACGTCACGTAGAGTATTGATGTAATATAATGACATAGGGTATAACAAATAAATTTCTTAAAGGCTTCAAAGTCCTTCTCATAAGGAACAGACATAATGTAGATAGATACTCGTGAAAAAGACTTTAAACTACATCCATAGAATTTATTTCCTATGGGCACCCATACATGCATTGGCAGTAGTAGTAGTGTGCACCTTACCTTGCTTGAATTAAAAGCAAGCTATAGATGGAGAACACAGAGATCAAAGAGAGACCTTTCTCCCCCATACCTCAAGAAATGTGACAGTTGTCTCACTTCACAGTTCACAAACTCATGAGAGAGAAGGGAGAGATGTGATATTATTCTCTCACTATAAATAGGGGAAAGCACCATTGGGCCAATCCATCCTAACTTATCCCATCACCTCACTCACAAGTCACAAGTGATGAAGATGTGTGCACTCTAGCTTTCCAGCTCACTTCCCTCTTTACAAGCTCTCATGGCCGTTGCTTCTTCTTCTTCCGACTTCACTTCTCATCGAGTGACGGAGAGATCGATACTCGTTTAGGTCACATGCATGAAGATCTTGTGAGAAAGGGTATGAAGCAATCCTTGAAGCTCAGGAGGGATAGCGCCTCGAATCAACCATGGCGCTATCTATCCTGAGCTCCATGGTTTGCTCTTACCACACACGTCGAATTCGCAGGGCTTCTCTCTACAATCTCCAGTTGTTTCACGCTGCAATGGAGGTGAGCCATTGCATAGCTATGATCTGTACTGTAAGCTAGCTATCTCTTTGCTTTTCTTGCAACTGGGCCGGCAGCCATGGTGCAATGCAAGCTTGCTTCTTACTTCACTGTACATCGATCTGTGCATGTGATGAAGCCGGTGTTCATGCTTCACACCATGCATATATTCATTAACCCGGCCGCATGCATGTCGTTGATAGGTTATGGGCATGGGCCTTAACTTGCTACCGTACAAACAACGAGTAAATGCTGACCTAACCAATTCAAGAGCATGTTCCATGGTCTTGCACTCCATAACCCAGAGGGGATAAGCTGTTCTACGAGCTTCATACATCCAAATGTCCAACAAACTTTGTCAGTAAAAACGCATCCATCCTCTCTCTTGAGCTTGAGCTTGAGCTTGCATTTCTTTTAGATGTAAAAGTACACCATTGCTTTGCTTGCGTGATTGTCTGTGCAACTTTGCGTGCATGTTCTGCAACATCTTAGGAGTATTCAGTTCACAGTAGTTGCAGTGAAGTAACTGATAGAGTGATATGTGTGCAGTAGGATTAGACCCATATAAATAAATAAATAAATAAATA
>KE372711.1:480709-498225 GCA_000418225.1 Zizania latifolia | reverse complement strand
TTGTCTGACCGGTACTACGGTAATTGAGCCTGGTACCACGGTTACCGAGCCCGGTATCGCAGTTACCGAGCCGGTACCGAACCAATGGTAACTGAAGTGCATATCGTGGTAACCGAATTTGAAACTGTTTCTCGAATTAATCTGAATTCAGATTTTGAAATGCCAAATTTGATCGATTTTTTCGGTAACCGTTCGGTTACCGCGATAACCGTTATCTCGAGCCCAAGCGGTATCTGGTGCCAAAACGGTTTTGTTAACCCTATATCTCGGTCATCGCATTCCTGTACAGTGTACACCATGGAGCCGCAGATTCTCCGCGGCGTTCACCGGACAGAAGGTTAATTTTGCAAAATTTGAATTCCGCGTACCAAATTTGATTTTTTTTAAAAAATGTATTATTCTTAAAAAAATCCCAAAGTAACACCCAGTGGGGATGCAAATTTGTTGGCCCATGAGTATATCTTGGCCCATAAGATCTAGCTAAAATTAAGTTTTTTCCTCTTATTAACTGTTAATTTAAGTACATACAAAATTGGGGACATCATCGCGGCGAGGACGACGGCGGCGGTAGTTGATTTCACCAGAGATCAGGTAGGTAGATGCATACATGTGCACAACTGCACACGCATATTTTATTTGGAATTTGCGATGCTGTCCGACCCAACGACCAACTTAACCATGTCCCCAAAATGGTTCTCATTCGTTGTAGGTTGTCGCTTGTTGATGGCAGCTTGGTCGGCAGCAGCGCCGGTGACGGACTAAATGCGGAATTCTTTAAAATAAAATTGCAAGTCTCCTATCGACCTTTCAATGGTCGACAGGAAAAAATAGCTCCTATCGACCGATGGAACATCGACAGTAAAAAGTTACATGCAGGCCATGCGGGCGAAAGCAGGAGCAGGGAGCAGCGCATGGGACTGCATGCAGGAGCAGGCGCATGTGCATGCATACAGGGAGCTGGTGTGCGGAACACGAGCATGCATGGCAGGCTTAGCGCGCGTGGCCTTTCGTGTTCCTGTCCATAGCCATAGTTGGTTAGTCCATCCGGACTACGTTATTCTCTGTTGACAGGGTAATCTTTTTTTCTTTGTCTATATTTTAATGATCGATAGATCAATTAAGTATTGATAGAGTTTGGTTTTGTAATTTTCTAAAGCGGGAGTGTAAATTTGTAAAAATATATATATTATTTTTTAAAAAAGCTCTTAAATGCGGCAGGCAGCCGACAAGCTGTTCACCAACTGCACGGCGGTCGCCAATAGCATGGCATTCTTCGCCTTCGTGGCCGTTGGTATGCCTGCTCTCATCTCCGGGCACAACCTTTCCGTGGAAGCTTTTGTATAGCTTGCATATTTCCTTTCCACCTCACCTGTTCTTGCCTATACTCTAAACAAGTTTGGCGCTTGGTCGTCCATCTGCTCCGACTGCCTGGCACGACATCTTTCCCTTCCTCAGGCTCCCTCCAAGACTGGTGGCACCCTCCAAGACTGGTGGCAGCGAGCTTCTAAATCAACTCAGCCCTCTAGACGTAAAGAATTCAATAGCACTCTCATCTATACCTGATGGCACATTTGAAAAGAAAGGAACAAACGCGTCTTCAACTCCTTCTACGAGTCATACATAACGGTAGCTCAAGCAATTGTTACGGACGTTACAGCGCTGGCCGGCCATCCAATTGCTCCTCCCCTCTCTTCTAACTCTACCACTCTGGCAATTGTATTCCCTTACTAGCTTTTCTTTTTTTTCCTCCCCGGTTATATTTCTTTTGCACCCGGGTTGTATTTCTTTTGTACTTGTGCGGACCTTTTTGTCCGCTCCTCTTCTAATATATTTCGTAGCGACTCTCTCGCTTGTGCTTCAAAAAAAATAGCTTGCATATTTCCATTCGTTTGTGAAGTAAAACTCCAATATGTTAAAATGGTAATCATCATGTTGAAACTTCATTTCAAACTTAGTTTGTGAAACACGATTCTGGATTCGTCTGAATACACTGTTTTCGCAGCACTTGCAAACAGTGGTATCCTCTGAACAACAGCAAATGCACAATATCGGTAGAACCACAAAAAAACTGAACCTATTCAGCACTGCAAAGATGACTGTCGCGTTAGATAAATCAGCTTTAGTTTGAAACAACAGATTAATAATTTACATAGATCTGAAGAATATGGTCTTCTCGGAACATGTCTACCATCAGCAGCCTTTGCTGCTGGGAGAGGCAAGTATACATACAAAGCGGGCCAAAAGAATTAAAAAAACACAAAATGTATGGACATCAGGGCGTATACTATACACAAGACTAGCAATGCTATCCAAAAGATGAGATGGCAGTGCAGCCTGTCCAGGAATTATTGATGAGTTGACATCTTCCTGACACCAAAAAGGGGCAAAAAGTGGGTGTTCATGAGTCACTCCAATTATCTCCATCTTCGTCATCGCTTCCCACAGCCTGTTCCATAAGGTAGGAATGACAGATAATTAAATGAAAGACATCAATGTCAAGATAAAATATGGAAGTTAACGGCAGAGATGGACACCAACCTGGCGTATGGCAATCGCTTTCTCTATGATGGCAGCAACTTTCAAGTTTTTTGTTGAGGTTCTAGCAGGGGCTCTGATGGTTGTCGGTTTTGCTGAACCCACCGGTTTTAGGTTGAAGGTCTGATTATGAGAGCAAACAGGAAGCAAGTTAAGAGAGTTAGCGAGAAGAGGGGGGTAGGGTGGGAGAGAGAAAGAGATCATTTTATTTGGCAACCTTGTTCCTTATCTGCTCTAGCAACAGGTTTCTCTCATCGGGTTTTGGCTTAGTAGTTGGGGGCACAAGTTCTGAAACCTTCCGCATCTACAAAAATGTAAATGACATTAGCATAAACGCAGGAAACAAAGAGCTCACAATGAAGGCAGTCACTGACCGTGCTTCTATCATGGGCAGCAACAGCATCAACCAGTGGATTCCTTGGTATATTTCTGATCGAAATTGGCTTCTTGATTGGTCGATGATCTGCAACCTTCGGTTCAAACTGGTTCTCTTCCACTGATATGCCATAATTAGGATGAAGCATCTGGGGTCCCACAGTCCACCCCATGACTGGTGGCTGTTCGGCATGTGCATAGTCACCTTCATTAGGGCTGTTGACATAGTTATTATTGCCAGGATTTGCTGAATACCGATCTGGCTGGTGTATCTCTTCTTTCTCTGAATTGTGGTCATCATGTGGATAACCTACACTCCCTGATGATTCTTCACTAGACAATGGGCCTTCACACTGATTTTCCACATTCTGGATATTTCTTTCTTCTGACAGCAAGCCTGGTGCGGAACAATTTGTTCCATGTGAATGTGCTTCACTTGCGATAAGATGATCTTTTAGATTCTTCTCACACGATGCATCTAGAGTATGTTCTTTATCAACTGAGCACGCTGAGAGCGATTCACCATGCTGAGGTTGCTGGTTACACCCATTCTCTCGAACATGCCCTGGTGCTGAAGAGCTTGGTGTGTATAAGTCCAAGGGACATGCGACATTGTGACTGTCCACTGAAGTATCTGAAGGAAAGATGGACCCCTGAGGGCCCTGCTGGATAATTGCATGTTCTATAGGAACGAGAAACAACGGTGGGTGCAAATTCATTCCATCCATGATCTCAGTGCCATTCTGATGTTCCTCGGCCTCTGTTTCTGATGAAGGCATGCACTCCTGATGCTTAATGTTCTCACAAGTCTTCAAAAGTAATTGGACATGTTCAGTCCTTGTAACATCAGTTAGTGTTGAAGGTGAAGACAATCTTCTGAGTTCTACCCCTTGATTATTAGTGTCTAAAATAGAATCCTGATCCCTCTCTTTGATCTCTTGAGAGGACACTGGTTCTATTGATTCTTTAATTGAATCTGGCATATTGCCCATCTCTAGGTTTGATGCATGCAAAACGGGACTTGTTCTCCTTAAAAGCTCAGGTGTATGGCCTTGTGTACTCACAGTTCCTAGACGAGGCTTTCCGAGCCTCCATTGAAGGGGAGGGAGAGGGGGTGGTTTTTGAGGATCTTCATAGGAAACATTTGGAAGTGGTTCACTGGGCGGTGGAACAGGAGACAACCGATATGTTTCCTCAGTACTGGGCATGGCATTAGTACAAGACAATGTTGATGTCTCACCTAGTACAACTGAATTTGACAAGCGCAGTGCAACTTGGCGATCAACTTCAGGTGAGCAATAATATCCCTTCTCTGATTCCAATTGTTTGCATGGTGGTCCATCTTGTTCACAAACCTTATCACCATTCAAGGAACATGAAGCAATTTGAGAAACCAATTCTGGGGATGAACACACTTCCTGTTCTATCTCCACTGGAAGAACATGTGTCAATGTAGCAGCATCTGATTCATCAGTCCTATTGTTAACTGAAGAACATGGGATAATTTGGGAATCAAGATCACCGGAGACATTTTCTGACTCAAGTTCTATTAGCACAGAACTGCTCAAAGGAGGAATATTTAATCCATCTGATTTCTCATTAGCTGAAGAACATGGAGCAATTTGGGAAGCAGGTTCACCTGGGGCACAAACTTCTTGTTCAATTTCTACTAGAAGAGCATTGCTCAATGGAGAAGCAGAATCCAGTTCATCTTTCTCATTAATCAAAGAAGATTCAGTGATTTGAGAATTATGTTCATCCGATATACAATCTTCTGGCTCCTGTTTTGCTTCAAGAACAGTACTCAAAGGAGGGACATCTAGATAATCTATCATCTCATTAACAGAGAAAGATGGCACAGCATGAGAATCAAGTTCACCTAAGACAAGAGTGCCTGATCCCTGAGTTTGAACAGGTTTGCTCAACAGATGGGCATCGACTTCATCTCTCTTCTCATTAGTCAAAGACCATGAAACATCTGGGTGATTATATTCATCCAAGTCACGGACTTCTTCCGCCTTTTCCACCAGTACAGAATTACTCTGAGAAATATCCAGTTCATCTATCCTTTCATTAATAAAAGCATTTGAAACAAGATTGGCACAGGTTTCCTGTTTTTCTTTCACTGGAATAATATTGCCTGAAGGAGAGCTACATGTGTCACGGGTCTTGTCATTTTCCAACAACTGGGAATCACCATGAGAATCAACCCCAGGAAAGGCACGTTGTTCCACCTCTAGTTTAATTGGAACTGAAGGGACACATAATTCAGGAATTTTCTTATCAGTGAAGGGCTCATCAGATTTGAAGTCAGAATCTGGTGTCTCATCATCAGGACTCTCTTTGGAATAGATGGGCATCGGTGTATCACCTGGAGCATCTCCAGCAGATGAACATTCCTCAAGTTTGGTTTCCAACTTAGAACAAACATAGGCTTCCCCCTGGTTCAGTCCTGTCAGTTCTGCAGAGATTAAATAAAGGATCTCTGATTCACTGGTCACAAAACTATTTGATACATTATTAGAATCTGGGGGTGGTTTATCATCAAAATCTTCAGGGGCTGCTGTAAAGTCCATCTCATGGTACTCATGGCAGAAAGATCTGAAATCCTCTTCAGTCATAAATTCTGATGGCAATGGCACTTCATCAGGTGGAGTTGCAGGTTCCCAAAGGGAATCAGCACCTGAATTCAGATCTTCAGCTGTTCCCATATCACCATGCTGGATTAATAGTTCTGAAATAAAATCCTGTTCTTCCTCAGAGAAACATGGTTGATAGCTCACACTAGGACATGGATCAGTTAGAGTGTGACTCGCTTTGTACCCAGGATCCATGAATGGGTTTGTACTGAAAGAATCTTGATCAGAAGGCTCCCTTGCCAAATCTTGATCAATATTTGCTGGTTGTTCTCCTGCCATGTTACTATTCAAGGTTATTGCACCATCCTTCTCCAAATAATACTTATACGGAACTTCAGCACCAAGACTGGTTTCTTCTTGTAATTCATCTTGACAAACAGGAATTGTTGGAGATCGCGATACTGAAAGATATTGAATATCATCAATGTCACTACATGCTTCACCTGATTTTTCAATTTCAATATGCTGGGGAAGATTGTCTGTCTGTGACACACTTTTCTCGAAGCTATGCTCTCTTGATTCATCTAATGGTCCAAGACTTTTACAAGGAGGTTCCACTGTGTCCAACTCATTCCTGCAAGGGGAATTAGACTGTAATTGCACATCATGCCTAGAGTTTTCCTCCCTAGGATTTGTAACCACGAATTCTGTTTTCTCAGAATATTTGGCACCATCCGCAAAATCATCTTCAAAAGGTACCATGTCATCTGCAAACCTGCCATTGGTGGATTCTTCTGCAAACTCAACATCGACCAGAATTTCATTACTTTTCACAAATTTTCCTGTTTCAGTAGATTTGTCGTGTTCCAAACAGGAAGTACTATTGTCAAGTAGAGAGGCATTACTGCAAGTTAGCGGGACATCAACCAGTGATGGTTTCTTCTCATCATTCAACTCACAGGAAGATGGTGCAAGTATCTTGTTTGCATGATATTCTTCTTTTTCATCATTGTTTTCTTCTTGACGATGTGATACAGTTCCAGTGAGTTCTGGGAGGTCATGAACATTAGAGAAGTCCCTTGGCACAACAGAGGCTTGCATAGGGTCCTCTAGATGTGTGTTGGCCCTAGTGGAACAGGGCCCTTTTGCTACCACAATTATTCCATCATCCTCCACAACATGCTTATATAGATCTTCTGGTAGAGAGTGTAATTCTTCAACAATTTCATCATCTTGTGATTCATACAATGGATTGTTCTGCATGCTTGAATTGGTCGGAGCAACTCCTGAATCAAAATCTACAACAATAAGGTTTCATTTAATGAAATGTAATCTCAAGAGAAGACTCAACTAAACAAACCATTTAAATATAACAAGATGTTGAAGAAAGATAAACAAACAAATAACTTACCGTCCACATGCTCGTGGATATAATCAGTACTCAATCCTGTTGGGGCTGTATTTGCAACAATAACAGGATTGAGCAATGCATTTTTTCCAGGTGAAGCACTTGCGTGTAGAGACAGGTCTTCAAATTGTTTATTGGACTTTTGTACTTCTTGATTGGAAATAGCAGGGTGGAGCAATGAATAATCAGCATTTCCAACTTCAATTTCTTTACCATTTTGTGTAACATCATTAGGTTTGCCCAATATCCTAGAAGTACCATCTGGCGCAAAGTTTTGATCATCCTCCACTGAGTGAAATGCTTTTTCAATGCAATGATTGCTATCAATAGAGGAACCTGACATGTCATGAAAATAATTATGTAGGTAAAAGAAAGATAAGGAGAGCACTAAAGTTGATCACAGGTGGATAACAAATTTGTCTAACGAACTTGATAATTTGAAGGTAAGAATTACCATCCAAGTCACTAGATTTCTGGGCAATCATAGCATGATAATCATTGGACAGAAATGCCTCCTGGTATTGTTCAAAACCATTAATATTACCATTGGCCCCAAAATTGCCATTGTCATCAGAGTGTACACTGGATGATGAGCTGACATCCATGAGGTCAACATCATTAAAAGGCTCTTCATCACTGGTGCAATCAACACCACTCAATTTTCTATTAGAAGATACGGATTCAGTGTCTGGATGTTTTGTGGTTGACACTACAGGATAAGAATCACTTAGCAAAAATGACTCCACACAGATTGGTTCTCCACCACCACATGCATCATTCAACATTGGCGATGAGTCTATCACATGATCTTGTTCTGGAAACTGTGTGCATATTTCATTTTCACTTTCCTTGTTAAAGTTCAATTCATCCAATTCCATATTGGCAAGGAGATCCGTTTTAATTTTCATTTCAATATCCTCTTTACCCTCCGATTCCATGTTATTAAGAGCATCAATGAAGTTTTCTTGATCACTACCAGTGTCATCAGGCCAGCAGCGATCAACATCTTGGTCAGCACAAACCACAGGTAATAGAAGATTCTCTTCCTGCATGGACTGCAACACACAGTTACTTCCATCACCCACAATATCTTGATCTCCCTGCAACTTGTCTGAATTGGAGAAGATGGCATTTTGTTCCACAGGAGACCTCTTACAGACACCTTCCACTTTGTCAGGTCCATGCTGTGTCACCTGTAATTGCCCATCATCTGCCTCCAGGCAAGCTGATCCATTAATGGGTGTAGATGTAGTCACCAAGGTATCATACTCGTCTATTGGAACAACCTTAGTAAGTTCAAGTTTAGCAGATGGTTGAGCACGAGCAGTGGAATTATCTAATTCTCCAAATGAGGATGCCATTTCACTTGAGTCAGTTGATCTAAATTTTGCATGGTAGTGCCTCAAAGAATAGTTGGATAAGATCTTTTGTTGTGATGAGATTACTTCTAGCAAATGCTCTCTGCACATTCTGCTCATGGTCTTATGATCAGAACCCTGAGGATACCTGTATTTCAACTTTGTTGTCCTTGGCGGAACTTTTCTAGAAGTTCGATCCTTTGAGGCAGTGTGAGATCTGCAGGTTTTTGCACAAAATAAAGTTAAACATGGTAAAGCCATCCTAAAACCTCGTAAAACTAAAGAGTTCCTGAGTTTATTGTTGGTTGCTTTTGTGACTATTATGTACATGACCAATAAAAATGCACCAGACTTACTCAGAGTTTGCGACAAGCAAGGATTCGAGTGTTTCCCCTTTCCTCCAACGCAAAGTTTTTTTCTGAAACAAAAGGCATTTCTTAACTTCAAGAAAACTGATCCCGACGACAAACAATAGAAAGCCACAAAGATCCAGATATATTTAAAAACAACAATAAATGCATAGGATCAAGGGATGTGTCCATAACAGGTTATATTCGAAGACAAGTTGTGATAATACTATGGTCAGCGATCTTTTTTTTTTCTCATCTGCCATATTTTTGTCATGTGCAATTTCACTGACCCGATTTTTAAGTTGATGTGCAAAAAGATCTTTTGGTAAGTTCAGTCCATTGCAACAATCAATCTGACTGACAAGAAAAGATATTCATTACTGCCAACATTTACCAAAAAATAAGATATTTTTACAAAAGAGTATCAGCTAGCATCGCACTCATTTCATGCACACAAGACCATTAGTTACTTCCTGAAGGCTCCCAGGCAAAGTGGAAAATAATCAGGGCAAGAATGGGGAATCAATTGCTTGCCTTAATTTTGCGGGGCTTCTTTTCAATTACAGCATCTATTTCTGTCATGTCTGAGGCATGCTCTGTCTTGAAGAAAGAGGGGTCTGAATATCGTTTCAAGGAGGCGCCAGCACCAGCAACATCAAACCTGGCGAACAAGCCTAGTGTGTAAATGCAAACAATGCACCCATAGTTAATCTTCATGAAAAAAGAAGAGACAGAATTTACATACTTATCCAAGGTGAATAGATGTGGTGGGCCACGGCATTCTTCGTATGAATCCAAAATGAAACGGGGCATATCTCCTCGAGTGATCATATTTTGATTAAGCTGAAGATTTGCGTGCCACTCAACACCTACACAAGAATGTACTCAAGTAAGAACCATGCCAGAAAGAAAACAACAAGCAGGGCATGCATTGTGTCACTTTCCATTCTCGACTAACCATTATCATGTGGGTAATTTGAATGGTCAGTCTGGGATATGATGGCCTTTTCAACTGCAGGAAATTCTGCCTCTAGCTGCTGCAACCGAAGCATTAAACCATGCCCTCTAGAAGCAGTGGCCATCACATCTTCATGCAGGTCATGAAAAATTTCAGCTGCAAACCTTTGTTCCGAGAGGGAAATATAAAGGATATTTAGTAAAGGGGAATAATGCAACGTTCTGCACAACAAGTTGTTTCATCAAGAATATTTTACATGTATAAGAAAGCATCAATAGTCAACAACACACATATCTATGTTGCAAACAGTACAGCTAAAACATCATACAACAAAACTTAAGAGTCAAACTTAACTAACAAATAACCTTCTGAAGGCCAGTAGACGTGTCTACATGCCCATCCACCCACATTCACCATTTCCACATGATGAAAAGATATATTAAACATAGATGCTGACCAAATTAACAGTTCCTTCAAAAAATATCAAAGGCACTCTCAACTGATTCACAGGAACTTCATCTATATGAGGTTTACAATGCAATGCCCTTCGCCAGTTATCTAGAAAATCCCAATTTTAATGCAGGATTGCCGATTCTCCATAGCAGATAACTTCAAGGTTAAATACCTTTTCCAAAACACAGCAATTAGCTGTAGAAAATGGATGCCAATTTTCTTTTCCATTGTCAAATACAGCAATGTACCCTGTAATGTGTAATCCGCTTGCAATTAGCGGCAAGGGGCACTAGAAAAAAAAGGAATCATCCTGAAATCCGCAAAGCGTGCAATAACGGCTGAAAACAACGCAATATCTGCACTAACCCGTCCGCCTAGACCGAAAGGACTGCAAATTTAACTCACATCCCCCATTTGAGCGGAAAAAGGCGCTCCCATAAATTCATCACCAAAATTTGGAAATCCAACTACATGCGACGGAAATTTTGCACCAAGTTTTCTACAGATGAAGCAAATTCACGAACCAACTGATGCCATGGAATTGAGTTAAATGAGCCCACTAATCACCCAGAGGAACTCGAAAAGTTCGACCAAAAAGTTTCTAAAATCCATCGAGATATCTACCCGGAAACATCCCAAAACAGCAAAACACAAAAGCTTCAACATCCACACACCGCATCGCAATCGATAGTGACAGAACACACCCAGAAACCTCCAGAATCATGCGGTCACTCACTCCACGGCGAGGCCACTCCCCCGCCCACCCGCACGACCCCTAGCAACTTCCCACAAAAAAAAAAAAAGCGGGGTCAGTGGTACTCACTCCGCGAGATCCCCAAGCTGGCGGAGCACGCCGACGAGGCCGGCCATGGCGACGCCCTCGAGGAGCGCCTCCGGGTCATCCTTCTCCCCCGGCGCGTACAGCTCCGGATCCGACAGCCCATACTCGTTCCGTATCTGGTACCGTATCATCTCCGCTCCACCGCCGCGCGCTCCTTCTCTCCCTCCTCCCTCCTCGACCCCTCACCCCTCACGATTCCGCCATTAGAGGAGCCACCTCCACCTCTACCTCCTCCTCAGGGCGCTCGCATCCGTGGGTAGATTCCACGGGTGGATTTAGCGCGTAAAAAGCACCATTCATCCAGTTGAGGATCTCAAATCGGGGGGCGACGGGAGTGGGAGTAACGACATTTATACGGGCACGCGTCCAGAGAACACATTCTCATTTCCGCAGCGCGTCACGAGCGTCGCTGACACCTGGGCCCCACGCTCTCGTGCCCCGTGAGATATTAGTACTCTATTGCTAGCGCTCCAGATCCTGACGGCGCCACTCACTGACTACGTGGACCCACACTCCGTTCCGAACGGTGGGCCCAGTACGTCAGCGACGGGTAACATGACAACAGCCGGGGCCGTAAATTAATCCGAGCAGATATCCTATCATCCTATGGGACTTAACGGTGGGGGCCGGGTTGAACCGTGCTGAGCTGGCAGTCCGAATTGTTAGACTAATTGCTACCTCTGTGCTAATGTTTTGTCTTAAATCAAACTGTTTTAATTTGATTAAATTTGTGATAAAGAGTATTACTATTACTGGTTCTTTACTTGTGCACGAGAATTTAAAAATCAACTAAATAACTTTATTAACACTTATTTATTCTGTTTTTTAAATATGAATTATTTTTTAAGATGGGTAGCATTTATTTGACATAAAACAGCTTATATAAATAATCAGACATGAGTAACATATATCATGTCAAATAAGTAAACTACAAAAACATATTTCATAATAGATCTAATTATACTTATTTAATATTGAAATTATTATTATTATATTTTATAAATACAGTCAAACTTATGATATTTGATTTAAGACAAACCCAAAAAATATATTTATTTTGGGGCAGATAAGTGCAGGGATTTCTACTTTTATCCTATTTTATCCTATGTACTGGTTATCATATAATGGGGTGAGACAAAAACACAGAGTCTACTTGATTTTTAAAAAACAATTAAACTGATAAGTATTTGTTTTATTTATTCGATCCCATCCAAACCATTAGGCCGTTCTGACGACGAGCCGTGGCCCGTGGACCCTGTGTATTATTCATTATCTGATTTCTGATCCGACAAGTCAGCAGCAACTACTCGTAGTAAGTGCGTTTGGTGAGGTCCAACATCTGTCATCATCGTTAACCAAGCAAAGGAGAATCAGAGTTTAGATGAGATTGGCAGTTCAACTGTTCATCGTCGCTAGTTGCTAGCCATTGCACTCTTCACTTAATTGTGTCATTTTGCAGTTGTCGATTTGGTGTTGCCAATCAATCAATACCAATATGGTTGTTGTTTGTCTAGCTAATTGGTGTTTACTTCCGTTTGAAACTAGACTTCAAATTACTGGTTATCACTTGTAAAAAAACGGCATGATACAATACAATCAAGAATTTGTTGTCACTTCTATGTCAATTGTCTTTGCTCATGGTGTGTGATCTCTGTTTTTCTAAGCTACTTGCTTTTGCTCACAGTGCTCACAGTGTGTTCAATTTATAGGATGTAGTGCAATAGAATCAATCTATTTTTAAGTATTTGGTTGGTAGATAAAATGAGATGGAATAGCTTTTATAGGAGAATATTTCTCTATATGCTGAACGAGTTCATAAAAAATTAATAGAGTATAGTCATCTCACTTGGCATATGAGTACATGAAGATAACAATTAGTCTAAAGTCCTAAAGAAAGATAAAACCATACTATTACTAGTTTCTCATAGATGAAACCATCTTATTATACCATTCTACTATGTTCTCCCATCAAATGTAGCAGAGTCAGATTTACCTGCACAACTCATGATCCAGATGCCTGACTCTTACAACTACTGTTCACAGGTGTTCACTAATCAAGGCACAAATTACAGTCAATCCTCCTTGTCCATCTTACTGCTATAATTCCGCAGACAGTGGAGGAGTTAGCTCATGAGATCATCTTAATACTGTCTGTACTCGTACAGCAAAGATAAGTTGCTACCAATAATGCGGTCTGTACCTTTCCAATTAGGTTTCGCTTCGGAATGACACCTGAACATGAACAAGAGCTTAACTGTCCTTGATTCCCTAATTAAACAACAAGGCTATCATCGTTTGGTACGGGCATGTCGGAAATTCATTTTGGATCTACAGTTTACGATAAAATAGAGCACGTTAAACTTTTATTTGGATCCATTTACGGTACCCATTACCCTTAGAGAGTAATAGTTGAAAATTAATCTGGACCGTTGATTAAGTGTGTTTAAAATAATTAATTAAAAAAAAAAAGGTTAATCGGCTTGATTATGGAAAGTAATCTGCATACATGTCGCCCGCACGAAAAGTTTACTGATTATTTTCTTTTTCTAGTGCAATCAATAATTAATCTGCTAGCATACAAAGAAAAAATTCATTGCTGCATATAGGTAGGTCCGCACGTATTAAATGAATGTTATTTGATCTATTATCTTTAGGAGATAATAGATCACCAATATCAAATCTGAGCCGTTGAATCATACAGATTAGACGGTCCATAAAATTTAGGGGCGCCGTAAAATTCTCCTTTTATTTTTAATTTAAAATAAAAACTAAATCAATATGGCTTAGTCGAATACCCTCAATCCACGCATAACTTAAGATCCAAAATTTTTTAACGTTAGGTTTGAACATTTCTAAAAAATCTTGAATCTGTAGACTCATAGGTAGTTAGTTGGGTGATGCATTTTATGCAAGATGAAAGAAAGGCATGTGTGCGTTGATTGCAGATTTGCAGTCTGCCGACAGACGTAAAACCAAACAAAACATCTTGAGGAAGTTTTTAGCTGAACTGAACCTGCAATGCAAACAAGCAAGCAGAAATTCAGAAAAAGGGCAGAGCGTGTAATCCTACGCACAGGAAATTTACTGAGCAGAGCGAATCCTGACAACACAAGAAAGTTTGGGATTCAGATAAACGGCCGGAAGAAAATCGACAGCAGCAGCATGTCATCGACTCGTGTGTAGCCGTGTACAGCGCTAAAAACGACAGCTTGATTTGATCCGGTAGGCGTTTGAGCAGGTGGACGAACAGGAGAGGGGGGTGGCGGTGTCTGTCTGTTGCTGCAGAGAGTTCGTGAGCGTTAGTTGGAGGGGAGCAGTGAAGACGACGCCGGCAATGACAGTGAAAACTTTGGCATCCAGCTTCCGCCGAATAATTCGTTGCCTGTCTACTGATCTGGCGGTCGGTCGCTAGCTGCTTGTTGCCGACGGACTTCGCCGCGGGGAGAGACGCCGGAATCCAGGGCCATCTTTACCTGCTCAGCTCAACTCAGCTCAGCATGGAGATGGCCGGAGAGGAGAGCGGCCAACCGGCCAGGTCAGGTGCCTGCACTCGTCTCGTCAGGCCACCGTAGGCCGCTGTCCCTGAAGATCGGTCGGTCTTTGCAGATCAAATAGAAGTGAAAAAAGTCATAAGCTAATTTATGGTTTAAAAAAGCCACAAGCTTTAGAAGCTGACACTTATTATCAAGATAAGTCATAAATCCATTCCTATTCCAGCTGTTGAAAAAACTCTCATTTTTAGCCTTTCCGAGTTTATTTTCATTTTCACGTCATCTAATAATCAAAATATCATAAATAATAATATTATCAATTAAATAACAAATAAAACGTGTCCAGATGTTTAGCGGTAATATAGTATTTTTATTATACTAACATATAATAAGCTCAGATTTCAGACAACTTCCGAAACGGGACAACAAGCTTTTCAATAAGGTTTGAAACAAGACAACGAGCTTTTTAGAGCTTTTGAACTTGATTATTTTATAAAAAGATAAAACTATCGAGAATGGAACTAAAGAGTCTTTGAACCGACTGTCTTGAGGCTTCTGATCTCTGAATTCTTGTCACATGCTGGATGCTGCTGGGCTTTGGCTTCAGATGCGTTGCGTCTGAATATTTTTGGAACCAGTTAAAGCTCCCCTCTTGTTTTAAACTTAGCTTAATGAATTTGTAGATTTGGAATTATACCAAACAGAATCTGAAATCTGAATAGTCACGTCATTTGTCTTAACTTCTGCACTCCGCTTGCTTTCAAACCGGCCCTGAATCTACCCTACTATATAATTGACGAGTTGAGAGAGTAGACACATCACCCCTCTGGTAAATCACAGCCCTTCATCTTTAATCATTTACCATCGAAAAAATCTCAGCCCTTTATCTTTACTCTATTAAAAATAAAAATATTAAATCTCAGCCATTTCTTTCAGCGCAAAATTATAGGAGATTAGATCGATCTCTTTCTTCCCACATATTTCCATAATGACCAGTCAAGACTTTTCAGATTATCTAGATTATTTCTTTTATAAGATGTATATCTTTCCGTATAATAACTTACATTTAAAGGACTTTCTTAGTGGATAGATATCTTTCTGTATAATAACCTTTCATTTAAAGAACTTTTCTTAGTAGATGGATATCTTTCCGATTAAAGACCTTCCATGTAAAGAACTTTCTTTAGTAAGCTGATATATTTTCCTTTAATGACTTTCCTCATACTGAGATCTTTTCTTTTCGGTTTGATCTCTTTTTATCTAATGTGAGCGTCATGATCGGAAGGTGTTTTCTTTCTATATGAATGAGTTTCCGATTTCCACAGCGTACTCTGTAAAAGGGGAAACCTGACCCAAGCAAAACACACATATTTTTTCTGCTCGACAGTCCTACTCCCAAAACTATTCTGATCATTAGTTTCATTGGAGGAACTTGGAATGGCTGTCCAAGGACAGTCCAACTCCCAAAACTATCCTGATGGCTTGAACTGCAAGCAAATATTTTTCTTATACTTTTATTTGATTATTTGAGGATATGACAGTTTGATTTGCACATATAATTATTCTTTGATGCTGCTATAATCTTTCTAACTACTAAATTAAAGTTCTAAAGAATCCAACTCCTGACTAATAATATAATTATTTTTTTATTTTTACCGGTGCGTAGCACGGGTACAATATTAGTTACTACTGGTTACCGAGTCGCTGGCCGACACGAAAGAGATCGCGGCTGGTCTTTTTCAGATCGACGACCTCGCTTTCCCAGTGGTCGGCACGCTGCTGGAATTTGGATTTCTGCCAAAAAAAAACCCATAGGAGATGGGGAATGAGATCAATCGAGCTGTGCTCACCAGTGGATCGATTCGTCTGATGCATTGTTTAATATATTACTCCAAGTGATGATTCGGCAGTTCGAGCGGCGATCACACGGTGAGCCTAATCTCAAGCTTCCGCGTGTTCTACCTCTGAATTTTTTACGCGGGAAATGCTACATCTTGAGCCGTGTGACGCGTAAAGATGATCCTTTTACGTCAGCTCAGTCCCGAGCTTTGAAGGAGAGAATCCCACATCTGAATTCTGAAATCGTTGGTTTCTTTTGTCAAATTTGGTCTCACGGACACCGACCTGTCGTTCTAGTACTACCAGGCACCAGCTTCGAAGGGCCAAGCTGGTCAGTGGTCAACCTCTCGGAGCGGACGCGAGGGGAGAAGACGCGTGCTCGCGCGGCCGATCGATCCGCCCCCATTCCGGCGTGCTTAGTGCTTACCTTCGCGGCAGGCGGAAGTGCGGCGAGGCGGGGGAGACAGAGAGAGGGGGGATGGAGATGGAGGCGGTGCCGGCGCTGGCGGTGGTGGACGCGCGGTTCTGCGCGGGGGACGCGGCGGCGCTGGAGGTGGCGAAGACGCTCAGCCTGTCCGGGAACGACTTCACCATCACGGACGCCGCCACGGGCGCCGTCGTGCTGCGGGTGGACGGCGTGCTGTTCAGTCTTCGCCGTCGGTGCGTCCTCGTGGACGCCGACCGCCGCCCGGTCCTCACCGTGCAAGGATCGGTACGCGCGCCGTCGAGCTCGTCTCGCCTCCCCTCTCTGATGGAGCTTTTCTTGATTCCTCCTCCGTGGCAATCAATGGTGAGCTCTGAGCTCTGATGCTTGTGTGGCTGCAGGCGTTGGTGATGAACACCAGGTGGAAGGTGTTCCGGGGGCAGAGCACGAGCAGGCGGGACCTACTGTTCACGGTGGTGAAGCCGTCGGCGATCCAGCTACGGTGGTCGACCAAGGTGAGCGTGTTCCTCGCCAGCAACGACGCCGAGCAGGCCTGCGACTTCCGTGTCACCGGCAGCTACCACGACGGCGCCTGCGCCGTCTCCCTCGGCGACTCCGGCATCGTCATCGCAAAGGCAAGCAAGCAAAGCTCTCAGCCCAAAAACACATTCTTGAATCGAATCTGTAGCTCGAACGTACTTAACGAGAAACTAACCGTCCTGCAGATCGACCGGCGATTCAGCGTGGCGAGCGCGCTGCTCGGGAAGAACGCGTACAGCGTCACCGTCAACGCCGGCATCGACTACGCCTTCATCGCCGCGCTCGTCGTCACCCTCGACGAGATGCATTTCCAGCCATGAGAACCGATCAAAAGCTCCCTGCTCCCATCGATGCACAACAAGACC
>KE372711.1:445507-459928 GCA_000418225.1 Zizania latifolia | reverse complement strand
CCACAATACATATATAATTTTTATACCTTTCATGTTAGCTAGAAACTTGTTCTAAATCTAATTATCTTAATACATGCATCACACTATCTTTGATGTTACGTGACATACTATTTAATGCTATGGAAATAATCATAGTTAGAGATCGAGACGGTCTTTACCGTACCCTACATGACATGTGTATAAATTAGCGAAGATTTTATAAAAAAACTATGGATACATAACTGCAAGTTTTTAAACTTTTTTGAGTAACTTGAATTCAACCTCAGTATATCTGGATGTATTCTAACTTGTTTTAATTATAGACTTGTTTTGAACGGCATTAGGCCGGTTGAATGTTGATAGCGTAGGGTTCTTTCTAGACGGTCGCTGTCGTTGAAGCGTTAGGTAAAGATAGGTTTCACTTTTATTTATTATATATAGGCATATAGCAGCAGGTATTGTTCAATTCACAAGACTTTTTATCGCATCATGCACTTGGGACGGCTTGGAGACATGCAACTTTTTTTAAAATACGTGTGGATTCCAACGTCGGCAATCAAATCGGATAACATGTTTGAAGTGAGAACCAGTTTTATGGTTTATGATTTATCTGATTCTGTCTAAAGTGATTTTATATTGGATTCAACTATAAAATTATTTAACTAGATGACTAATTTCATTTCTTATAAGAAAGAGTAATAGTTATTGACTATTATATCTCTATCTTTGAGTTACATACATACATACATACATACATACATATATGTATGTATGTATGTATGTATATGATGCCTTGTGTTATATGGTCTAAATCTATATTAATATAAATAATTAAATAATATAAATTGCAAATCATATTAGTTATATTGTATAGTGTGCTAGTATACACTATTTATGTATAAATATTTATCTAAAGATAATTTTAATTTTTTTAAGTTTGATTCCCGTGAGAAGTGATATTTACCTGACTTTCTAACATAAAAGGGATAATTGACTCTACTAAATTAGAGTATAAATCAATTCTATTTTTGTTGGTTTGGTATGAATTTTTTAGATACTTCTCTAGAAACGGCTGGAAGAATGCTGCCAAACGGGTCGTGAATGTCTGACCATTTGACTCTCTCTCCCCTCTCGCTCCCGCACGAAGTTTGAAGACGTGTGCAGTGGCCGGCCGGTTGACCGTGCGAGTCGTGGCGCGTTCCTTCCTCCCGGCGAACGGAGCTGCATGCAGCAGCGGCAACCGACAGCGTCGCATGATTTAGGTGACAATCTCCACGCACACGGATCGTTTTCTTTGCCCCCACCGGTGGTGGCACGTGTTCCGCATCGGTACGCTGAAATCTTGTGGAGTGGGGATCGTGCACCAATAATGTTAGGTTCCCGGATACCATATCCGTACTAAAAACAAATAAATATTTATAACTTTTCACTAATAATTAATCTAAAATATTTAGATTTAGTTTTATACATGTTACATAGTTAGATTGATATCTAAAATTATTTTTACACATTATTATGTTGTTGATGATATATAATAAAAACAACTATTGATCAATATTCTATATTAAAGATCGTGTAAAAAACTTATATGAACTGTATTTTAGAATAGAAGTAGTATTTGATAAATCATATTTGCTACCAATCTAAGAGTATGTTTCGAAGAACTTCAGATTTTGAAAAACGGCTAGTGAGTATATAGTTAGTGAAAATCTAGAGAAATTGGTGTTTCCTAGTTTCTAGATTCAAGTATATTTTTAGATTCTGCAGCCACCGATGCTCACAATTTAGGTTTAAAATCTAGACCGTTTGAGAGAGTTTTAAATTTTAGAAGTAATTGCGGTTGTTAGAAATTCTCCTAAATAGGTCCTAAACATGCTTTCCCTGTACTCTCCACTAGCTAAAATACAAGGTCTCACACTAATATGCTTTCAACACTTACACCCTCCGCACTTACCTACTTATTGTTTATAGTATGCATGATAATTGATACACCACTCACGGTTAGTTTTGTTTGGCATGTCTTTTAATTATATAGCTTCAAGGTGAATACAGTATTTTTTAGCTTCAAAAATTATTAATGTTGCAATTGGAATTTTAGTGTTTATATTTAATATATGACCAAAACGACTTACATTCGATTCTATTCACGGCTCCAACTTCAATAAATTTTAGAGTTAAAATTTCCAAACTCCAAAAAGTACCAATCCCTCGGGTCCTGTGGATGATTCCGAATAAACGGTAGCTATTTTTCCTAGGCCAAGTGCGTGAAAAAAACAGAAATTAATAAAAACAAGAAAAGAGGAAAATAAGAGAACGCTTAAAAGTCAAGTGGATAACGTGGGCCCCACTGGGCCGTGAGAGGAGCGCGCCATCGAAATCGGGTTGTGGCCCCCACGTCCCCCGTTTTCCTCCACCCAGTCAAATCTAGATAGCATAACTAAATTTATATTTAAAATATTCCGAAATATGCATATTTAAATTGCTTGCCAGGATTTTTGCTAATGGTCCACCATGAAAGTGTCCCCAGATAGCTGCCTTTGGTGAGTGCTTGCTTGAGCCTATTTATGTAGCATGGACATTGACACAAGAAATTATCTCGATTAGAGTTTGGTTTAGTAGTAACCTTGCTGGTTAGAAGCAACCGATGGCACGAATCAATCCTGAAACAAGATAATACGGTCAATTTATACACGACCGTTAAGTATATTCCAAACACAACTTAAGAGGTCAACGAGCCGTGTTATACTGATACAAGCCTATGCACCAAACGTCATGTGGGCCATGGCGACATGATGACCATTGAGCCTACAAAATTTAAAAAAATTGAAAGAAAAATGTGTCTTAGGAAAGAAAGTAAGAGAAAAATAGATAAAAAAACAAGAGAAAATATGTCAACTCATGCAGTGATAATGTGACACAATAACAACCCATGCACAATATGAATAATTATATTGGAGTATCACGACTTATATATACCAGACTTGCTACAATTCTATTATGTCTAGACCTGGTCTATTTGATACCACTAATCCTGTGTACATGGCAACGGACCAACCAGATTTCACACTACCTTTTTCTCTAGTTTGATTTAGTGTAGTCTGCCTCATAGAAAGTTGCCCACTAGTCCACTACGACTACGACCCTCAATCTTTTCTCGGCACCTAAACTGAATTTACGCAACGTAGGGTATCAATTAACATGCTGCCATACAAATCTAGCCATGAAAAATATATAAAAGAAATAAAATTTCTTTTGCAATATATGCTTAGCAACTATAAATTTAACACAACGTAAAATTACTTTAAAATACATATCTAATTATGTCACATACCATTAAATTTGATGGTTTTAACTTAATTATTAATCAGAAGTTGTAACCACCCACTTTTTCTAAAACACACACTTCTCCTTTTTCTGGAAAGAGGGATATGATTAAATACCAAAATTTAATTTATTATTTTAGAAATATTTTGATACGTGTATAGAAAATATTAGCCATTGTCAATGTGATGTGAATAACAATCCTGATAATTATTGGCACATGTTGACATAAACGTGGGATTAACGATGACAAAAAAAATTATTTTCAAATTAAGAAAAGGTCGAGAAAATGGCGAAGGAACAAGATGCGCCCCTTCCCCTCCATCTTCCGCTGCTCTCCTCGCCGCAACTCTACTCCATCGTGCGCTCTCTCTCTCCTCTCTCTCTGCAGAGCAAGCCGGAGGTCCGCGCGCGCATCGGCTGGCCGGCGAGAAGGTCCCGTAGGCACGCACGGCGTGGCCGGCCTCCTCTCCTTCCCGACCCCGGCACGATCCTCCCCCGCTGTGCGGCGGCGGGCGGCGGAGTCGGCCTGGCTTCCTCGCGCGCGCGCGCGGCCGGCGAGCAGGCTTGGGCTTCCTTCCACCGGACCCCATCTCGAACTGAAGGCGTCCCGCGTTAGGTCCGCCCTGCCTCGGCTGCCCTGCGAGTTCAGCCGTCGTTCCCTCCCTGGCGGCGCGCGCCCTGCGGGCCGTAGACGATGAGCTGCGGCAGTGAAGGGAGCTGCAGGGATGGTGGCAGCGAGGAGTTCAGGCGGCCGCGCCCCAGCAAGGTCGCGGCTGGCGATTTGGTGGAGCCGGCCCGCTGCTCGGATGCCACCTCACCGGCTTCTTGGATTGACAAGAAGCTGCTTGTTGACCCCAGGATGCTGTTTATTGGATCCAAGATTGGGGAGGGGGCTCATGGGAAGGTCTACAAGGGGAAGTAAGTAAATGAACCAAACAACCATGTCTAATAATTGTTACCTTTGTGCGAAAATTCGTCAGTATTTTCTTCAATTGCGCCAAATTTGAAGACTCCGATCTAGTCGTAGTCTTAGCGGTTGCACAATCACATGTAAAAATGTTAGGCTCATGTATCAACAGAACTGGTGACAAGAATTATACCTTCTATTTTACGAGTCCCTGGGTGTTGCACAGTTCGTGCTGCGTGATTCATTTGGGTTCAAGATGTATTTCTTAGTTTAAAAGGACATTTTTATGGAGATATTAGTCACGATTTGTGCTGTCCTTCGGGATCTTAACATGAACAAGGTCAATATACCTCCAAATATGCTTGCTTGATTTAGCTATGCTAGTCTGCTGCAGATGTCTTCAATTCCATCTGTGGTCAAGTAGAGTTTGTTCAAGCCTGCAACTTGTTCATGACTCAGTATTCAACTGTTTGTGTTGCCACAGATTGAGCTAATATTATTGTTCCATAAGAAAACTTTGTCGCCTAGTACTTCATAGTTCATGCTGATGTTAGACAAGTACACAACTAGGATACTTCTTATATCTCATGTTAGCAATTAATTAATATTCTCTGTGTGCTGTGAAATAGGTACGGTGATCAAATTGTAGCAATAAAGGTTCTTAACAGTGGCAGCACTCCAGAAGAAAAGGCAACCCTCGAAGCTCGTTTCATTCGAGAAGTAAATATGATGTGTAAAGTGAAACATGACAATCTTGTGAAGGTAGTAATCCTTGTGTAAAGGAAACACTACTGTGGCCAATCTGTTTTTTATCAATTTCTCTAGTTCAATTCAGTCCCATCATAATAGCCATCGCTGACTATTCATCAATTTTCTTGTGGAAATTTTGTCAACAAATTTCCACACTTTTGCAGTTTATTGGAGCTTGCAAGGAACCACTGATGGTTATTGTCAGCGAGTTACTGCAAGGGATGTCATTGAAAGACTACTTGAACAGCCTTCGGCCCAGCCAATTAGACATCCATACTGCAATCAGCTATGCACTCGATATAGCTCATGCAATGGAATGTTTACATGCGAATGGAATAATACATAGAGACCTGAAACCTGGTATTTAGGCTTGGATTGTTACTTTTCCAATTGTACTTCATTTGTTTTTGTTGTATTGTTCTTTGACATGTGTAGTAAATTGTATTTCTTTTGTTCTAACTAAAACTGTTGCATATTTACCTAATATTTTATGGTCAGCTGTAGATTTTATTTTAACACATCATATATGAGTTCCTAATGCATTTTTAATTCAAAAGTCAAAACTACGGATGTTCTTTTAGGACAAGGTAACTTGTGTAGTTGTGTTTCAAAGCACAGTTATCTTGGCAAATTTCCTGATAAAAGTTATTGTGTGCAGATAATTTGTTGCTCACTGCAAATCGTAAGAAGCTGAAGCTTACTGATTTTGGACTTGCACGAGAAGAAACTGTGACTGAAATGATGACAGCTGAAACGGGGACATACCGATGGATGGCACCAGAGGTTGTAAACCATTAATTTCTACAACAAATAATTTTAACTAATAACTTGTTGCCTGTGTAAAACTTGCACCCTATAATATTCTAGGAAATTGTTGATAATTTTGTCTAAAGTTATATTGCCATTTAATTTTTGTGCCTGTGTAATTACATGCTGGCTGTAATTTGTATCATGATTTCAGGACCTTCTATATAAACAGAAATTTGTTGCTCTAGCACTGATCTGTGTGATTACAAAGCCTGACTTACGCCTCTGTCTATTTGACGTTGTAGTTATACAGCACTGTCACCCTTCGACGTGGTGAGAAGAAGCATTACACAAATAAAGTGGATGTGTACAGCTTTGGCATTGTTCTGTGGGAATTGTTGACCAATAAAATGCCATTTGAAGGCATGTCAAATCTACAAGCTGCATATGCTGCTGCTTTCAAGGCAAGTATGAAGCAACAGTCAATAGTCAATACTGTGGTATGAAACTATTATTTGCTATAAAATGATATCACTTCCTAGAAAATTGTCTGGTATAATAACCTCGTGGATCTTGGTAAGTTATGCTATTTAATTGCAAATCATTCCTGTTCACACTGGTATAAATTACTAGTAATGTCTCCTATGTGGACAAAACTGTTACTACTGTCAGCCCTCAACCGCAAAGAACAGCACGCAAAAGATAGTTTTTGGCTGGCTAATTTATTTTTTGACAAAATAAAAGCTAATTCTGTGCAGATTCTACTAGATCCTTTCCTGATTTCAAAAGATACATGCCACAATTAGTGGCGCAGGATTATTAGGCAACAACTACCCCTACACAAGTTAGTAATGTTTCTTATGTTGTGAAGTTTTATCAATTTAGCTCAAATACTCGTTTTTGGTTACCCAAAGAGTGAAGATCAACAATCAACATGGCAATTTTGGCACTAGTAATTTAAGAAAATTATTTTTTAGCACCATTCAACTAGTGTAACCTGAGTCTTAAACTTACTTGTTGATCACTATTATTTTTTTGACATCCTTTTCAACTGCAATATGCACTAACCTGACATTTTCTCTCATCTCTAACGACAGCAAGTGCGCCCACCCCTTCCTGAGGATACCCATCAGGAGCTTGTGTTCATTGTTCAATCATGCTGGGTCGAGGATCCTGCCATGCGACCTAGCTTCAGCCAGATCATCCGCATGCTGGATGCTTTCCTCATGACGATTCCTCCACAGCCCCCTTCAGAATCAAATGAAGACGCTGAATTGGAAGAATCGGCGTCATCGTTGAGTGGCAGGAGTTCATCTGTCTCTTCGATTGTTTCTCGTGCCACAAGCAAGCTCTCGGTCGTCCGCCATCTCTTCGCCTCAAAGAAGGCAGGCAATGGGAGGACATGATGCATGTCCTGAGACGTCTCCCTTGGTGCTGTAAAGAGTTAGCCTAGGTTATGTGTAATACAACAGGGATCTTGTTCAGTGTAGGATAGCTGTTGTATTGATGACACAAAGGAAAGTTGAAATGCAATTCATGCAAGCTATGTAAAGCTGGCAGCTGCTTTACCACTAATTCTCCATGTTTCCCCAGCACCTTTGATCCAAACAATCCCAACAGAGAATCAGCTGGTTGCTGATCACTGATCACTGACTTCAGCCTTCAGGGTTAACATGGAGACACAGGTGGAGTAAACTGAAAACACTGTTGCTGGACCTCATTCCCTGTCAATGCAAACAGTAGGTTTACTCATTTTTCATATAGATTTGGATATAAACAGATTGTAATGTCATTTAGAACTTGAAATGGATTTGCACTTTTGTGCAACATAAGTTGGTGGTGGATTTTGCATTTTTGATCTATATATATAGGTGATCTATAAACATTGGTGTGAGATAAAAAAAAAACAAAATCCACCTAACTTTGGGTAAAATTACAATTAATCCTTTCAATTCTCACGCTTTTGTGCTCTCCAAGGTCGAGGCTTTTTTCCCGACCGCCATGGCGTCTCCTCCGGGGGGCCAACGTGCGGCCTCTCCTCGAGGGGAGCGCTCGCGCCGGCACCCTTCCCGCCGCGGCCCACTTCGCCTCACGCGCCGCTGGCCCGTTCGTCCGGCTGCAACCCCTGCCCTGCCTGGCGACTCCGACGGCGACGATGCCGTGGAGGAGGGCGATGACGGGGTGGACGAGGGGGAGGACCAGAGGACGAGCTGGTGGACGGGGCGTCCTGCAGCTCGCAGCAGCGATGCGCCTCCACTCCACGTGACTATGTGAGTAAACTCGTGAAGCTTACAGGTTTGCTTTAATTTGTTAAAAAAAAATCAAGGATTGAGCCGGGTTTTTTTTTATACTTGTGAGAACGAATTATGAAAATAGGTCAGGATAACAAATAATCGAAGCTACTTATTTTGAGTGTCAAATCATCCGGGCACGGCTCCTCTAGAGGGGATGAACCCAGCACCATCCCAGGGAGATGAGGTTGGAGAATGGATATGGAGTTATTGGAAGAAGAGAGGGAGGTCCTGCATCTATCTATTGGGACCTACTGAGAGCACATCTCTCCGATCCATTGACGGGGGTATCTTCACATGACTCTGCTGTTCTCTTGGAAAGTTTTTTGTGTTTGAATGCTTGCTTAATAAGGATTTACTTGACTACTATTTGACCTTCTTGATTAATGTGTAGTGTACTTAAAATCTTAAACAATGGAGCATACAAATTGAGACTAGTGCATGCTATCTACATCAATTATACTTAACAATATACTGAAAGGGCTTGATGATATGATCTCTGCCTCTTGCCTTATATGGCTATTGAATATATGTAGGACTTCAGCTCATCAAGCAAAAAAGCATGCTTTGTTGTGACAATATATAATTAAAACTTCATTATAGAAAAGAACTTAGGGATTAAGTACTTGACTACTTGAGCATCTCAATTCATTTACCCTCTTGTGGCTGAATTTGTAGAGGTGTTCTCATGGATGATGCAATGATTCTATCATGTGGGCACTCTTATGGAGGTAGCGGAATTCAGCGTATCTACAGAATGGTTTGTCAATGGATCCTTACCACCTGGTAGTTTTTTCAAACCTTTGACTCTCAATTATAGACATACCCACCTGTATCCTGCTTGTTTCTATATACGCTCATTGCTAGTGCTGAGACTTTCTTTCATTTTGCTCATATTTTCTTAGAGGCTGTTCATCTTAAAAGTGTAGTGTTTTTCCTTGTACATTACTCATATGGCCTTAGGTATGGCTTTAAGTCCATTGAGAAGCATGACATATACTCTTTGCTTTTCTATTTAATGGCATCCAAATTTTCCAAAATGTTGTATCGCTCTTGAGGGTTCCAATAACATCAATTCATAAACTGATCTTTAATTTGAAGGAAAAACATTACTGAAATAATTCTGAAAACTGGAAAGCCTGATATCCTGTGATGTCGATGTCCTTGCAAAACTGTTGAAAAGCATTTCAGGAGTCAGGACCCTATCATTTTGGTGAGCATCAGAAGATAATTAAGGAATCTCATTGCTAGAATCACAAGCCAAATAAGGAATGTCAACATGGGATCATGGAGTTAAAGCACAAAAAGGGTGATGCAAAATTAGTAGTCCTCCCTCCAATTCGTTATATATCATGTTAGTCTTTTTTAACTCTTTCTCAAATATAAATCATTTTAGACTTCTATTCATTTTTTCATGTTTCATTATATGTTTGTTCTTATCAAATAAATATTATTCCTTTCATAGATAAACAACTCATATTCTAAAGAAGAATAAATAAGATGCAACAAATATATTTAAGCTGATTTCTTAATTCTTGTACATAAGCCTAAAATGACATATATATATATATATATAAAGAATTAGATGTATTAATTCAGAACAAATCAAACATCTTTTTATTTCTGAAGAAAACGACTTTTCTAGAACAGGGAGAGAAATCTGTGAATAAAAGAATAGGGAGGCTCCAACATCATCCCAACTTTGATACGTGGCGCTCTCTCAGCCGTTCGATCGGTGTCGTTCCAGAAGAATCCTCCTCAGAATCAACGGCCGCGGCGTCAGCTTCTGACTGCCGCCTGATCAAGTGAGCCGGTCGGTATAAAAGTCTCGTCTCGCCCAAATCTGACCTCTTTTCTCGCTCTCCTCCCACCCCCAAGCCGAACGGGTGAGACGGCGGTGGGGAGCAAGCTAGGGTTTTGATCTTGCCGGCGCCACGCCGCCGCCGCTATGGAGAGGGAGCTCCTGGAGACCTTCGATGCGGCCAAGAAGGCGGCCGACGCGGCGGCCGGGGAGGACGACTCCCCGGAGGCCGACCGCTGCCTCGACGCGCTCCGGCGGCTGCGCGCCATCCGCGTCACCACCGAGATCCTCGTCTCCACGCAGGTGAGCGCCTCCCCACCCCACCTCCCATGATCCTAATTTATGTTTACGAGCTATGTGTGACCTCTTGTTGGTGGGTCCTTTCCGGCTGATGCGTGCGGCAGCGGTAATCCCGGATAGTAACCGTGGGCGATACGTGCATCGCATCCATTTTGGATTCGATATGATTTTCATTTTGGTTGTGTCGAAATTTACTAGGTGCCTCGGATGGAATTTTTTTACATTCTTGACGCGAGGGATAAAAAGACGTGCGAAAATATGGGGCTCTTGTCTGGATTTAGATCTGTGGGTGCGAATTGCTATCTAAGTGCAAAAATGACTCATGACTGCTTTTCTGGCTCAAATTGGTGCACTTGTTAGAGGAGGGTTAAATGTAGGAGTGTCTGGGAACAAGGGTTTGATCAGATCTATGAAAGGAATTCTGCGATTTTTTATGGGTGCAATGCGTTGCAACTTCCATCAGGTTGGGTGAGATTAGTCTTTACAAGATAGAACCCTGCGTTTAGCTGGGTGGATAAGTGATTGGTGTCTTGGTTGATACTAAATCACATTGTTGGCTTAATGTTGAGGGGAACTCTGCGGTAGTGATCTCTAAACATCACCTTTCTGATTTGTGATGATTGAATATCATATATGTGTACTGATGAACAGAAAAGGTGTAGAATTGTGTATGTGTAATGAGTGAGATGTTTGGTTTAGGTGGTAGGATGGGATTCTGAATTTGGTGGGGAAAGCATGCGAAACATGTGAAGATTTAATTGTCTTATGTGAAAAATAAATGCCATGATCTCACAAAACAAAACTGTAAATACTGACTTTGTAGATGGCCTGTCTATGGTTCAAGTAGTTATGTGAGAAGCTGGTTTGGCAAAATCAGATGGAACATGAAACGGCTAGTCTCTAAGATGTGATTATTTTCTTTATAGCTTTAGAGAAAGCACGAGTTACAGTTGTTCACTTCCATTCCATTTAAGGCATAATAAGTTGTTGTGTTTGACTAACCTTTCTATCCCAATTGTTTTAGTTATCAGTTATCACATCTTCCACACAAACTTGAATAAATAGATTCTCTTGGAGCAACTTACATAAGTATTTACTTTTACAAACTAGTCTTTCTGTTCTAGTTGTAGTTTTACACCTTTTGTTACAAACTTCTGCCTTCTCCCTTAACTGGTTACTTCTTTCTTTTCTACTTTCCTGCAGCTTTTTTGCATAGGTTTAGGGAAAAAAGAGCTCATTTGATATTTTCTTTTTGTCAGGTTGGCAAGCGTCTTCGCTACCTTACTAAGCACCCTCACTCAGATATACAAGCCATGGCCACAGATCTTCTGGGGCACTGGAAAAAGGTTGTTATTGAAGAAGGAAAGAAAAATGATACCCCAGAAAATAATAGATCAACTAACTCAGCTGCCGGAGCTGAAAAGGCTCAGTCCATGAAGGTTGAAAATAATTCTGCGTCAGGAAGTATGAAGTCTGAGAAAAGAGAAGTGGGTGTCAGGGGCCAGAAGCCTGAGAGCATCAAGGTTGAGAAGAATGATTCAAAAAATCAAGCAGTGAAGGCAGAGAGGGCTCCAAAGGAAGTTACTAGAATTCCTGACACCAAGAAACCATCTTCTGTTCCAAAAGGCCCTCCAAAGCTGACATCTCTTGTCAAATGCAATGATGCCACTAGAGATAAAATCCGAGAACTACTTGCCGATGCCTTCTCCAGGGTTTCTGGAGAGACTAGCAAGGACGACAGGGAGGAAGTGAGGAACATCTTAGATGAAGTGGATGCATGTGATCCATTCAGAGTTGCTGTGACAGTTGAGTCTGCATTATTTGAGAGGCTGGGACGTTCCACTGGGGCTCACAAGACAAAATACAGGTCGATAATGTTCAATCTTAGGGCTGATAACAACACTGATTTCCGAAGAAGGGTTCTCCTTGGCCAAGTGAGGCCTGAGAGGCTTGTTGATATATCTCCAGAAGAGATGGCTAGTGATGCAAGGAAGCTTGAGAATAAGCAGATCAAGGAGAAAGCTTTGTTCGACTGCGAGCGTGGAGGACCCCCAAAGGCGACGACTGATCAGTTCAAGTGTGGCAGGTGTGGCCAGCGGAAGACGACTTACTATCAACTGCAGACCCGGAGTGCTGATGAGCCCATGACAACGTTTGTCACATGTGTGAATTGCAACAACCACTGGAAGTTCTGCTGAGCGTCAACCTGCTAAAACTGCAAAAATGTTTTCCCAGCTAGCGATGTCGTTTGAATTTGACAGGCGGGTTGGCTTCAATTTTCGATACATTAGGAGCATGTTTCCCTTTTTATCCTTCTTTTCTCTTTCCGAACCTGATTTATTCAGATTGTTCTACTTGACCGCAAAATTGTTGTTGTTGACTAAATTACCATTACCTCTTGTACCTCTTTCAAGTCTTATGGGGTGGCAATATAGCCCTTGTGTAAAAGATATTGTGTGATTCTTGTATGGTAGTCATACAGAGTGAAAATAATGGTGGAAAAGCGACATTTCTGAGATGTAGATGGAGTGCTTATCATGATGAGCTCTAGACGACGATATAGGCAAGTTGTTCTCTTCTGTTTTCTCCATTCCCATCTAACATGAATCTTGTGCGCAGTATGCCAATATGATATTCGTAATTCATGAATATATGCTGATTCGGTCATTCCTCTGTCTGGGATTGCTTTCTATATAGAGAACTTTGTTTAGACAAGGAAATGTGAAAAGTTGGGCAGGACAACTGGGAATCTGAAGCATGCTGTTTCTGGAGAGACCACACAAACGCTGGTGCTTTTGAAGCTGCTGTCCCTTGGGATTGGGAGGGAGATGGAGAAATAGCAGCTGCTGCTTTGGGTATTCAGATGAGCTAGGCAGCTCTCCTAATCCCAGGTTAGCAGCATTGGCTACTGCTGCAGGTCATGTCCAGAACAGAAGGCCAAGGCTACACGTCATCCGATGATGCATACAGTAATACATACTCCAGTAGCTTCTGTGTGCCAACGTAATCAATTTGATGTGTTTTCTTTGCCCATTGAGATTTGAGACCGAACAGCGTTAGCCAGTCCGACTGATTCTAATGTTCTAACTCGGTTTAGTATTAATCGACGGTTAGTTCAAAAACCGTGTTTCGTCAAATGAGTGTCGATGGCGTCCAGTATGATGAATTCTGGAATGGAGCAGGGGAAACCATTTAGAAGGGACGCAAGGGCACATCCGTCATTTCCTTTCGACTGATTCCATGGCGCCGAATCGCAAATGTCAATCAGCGAATATGCTGGTTTCAGCTGGTGACGCTGAACCTGTAAGAATCTTAGAGTAAACAAACACTATTTGGCACGCTCTAGAAGTAAGATTTTTTTTGAGAGATGGTTGAATTTAGATATAATAGTATATCTGATAGACACTCTAAATTTGATTTTCTAAATCTTATATAAGAACCATTCTAAGCTTTATCTTTTCCTAAAAATTAATTAATCTACGTCAGTTTCCATATAATCCCGATATCTTTTTTTTAAATCATACAAAAAACAACAAATGAAATGTGATACAACGCTAGCACTATTTAAGTAATACAACAGAACAGAAACAACTTCAAAGGAATATAGATTTTATTGTAAAAGGGACTCACTTGAGAGAGATTAGATACGCGAACGAAAATAAGGATTGGGCATGCTAATCCTATATTTGAGATAGATTAGAGGTGATTTATAAAATGGATTAGAAAAAGAACTCATTTAGGGGATTTGTTGAAGCTTTATTTTTTATCAAATTATTACATAAATCTAAATTTAGGTAGCAACGTAGAAGATCACTGGAAGATGCTCTAAGATCGATCTGCGTAGTATTAGCATGCCACGTGTAAACTTATTCATGCCGCATTCAAAATGCATAGGAGCTAAACCCTTTTGTGTAAATATTTTAAACCCCTACAATACTTTTACAGTTGTATTTTTTACATGAAAATTTTTCAATATACTAGAAAATTTGTCGCGCCACAGAAAGCTTAATTTGCATGTTAAATACAATGTATTTAGCATTTTTCATATAATGACGCCTTGACTAGATTTGTGTGGCTTACTTAACTAGTTTAAATTTGTGTTCCTTTAATAAATTTCGTAATCCATGTTCCGAGAATATCCTCACCCTCCGATCTCCCGGACCAGTAGATTCCAGTGAAATATTCTCACGTGAAATTCCAGTACTACCCCTCTACCCGCCTCCTTTTAGCGTTCACCCCCTCCGCCAATTCCCGTTGATCTTCCCGCTTCCACTGCAACCCCACAAGCCGCCCACCGCCGCATCGATCCGAAGAAACCCTAA
>KE372711.1:419529-435523 GCA_000418225.1 Zizania latifolia | reverse complement strand
GGACGGGATCGACGGTCCGATCGGGAAAAATCGGACCGAGCTCTAGCGCGGTTCGGTTCGAAAAAAATCTTGCAGAAAAAACCGATCAAAATATATTTTTATGTTTTTTTTTGGAATGCAGTATTTTTGAAAATCAGCAATATGAAAAATATAAGAATGGATTGTTTCATATTAAGAATATTACATGATTTTATAACAGATGCTAAAATTATATTTTTAGGGTTCTTTTGGAATGCATCGTTTTCAAAGGAATAGAAAAACAGTGAGAATGGATTGGTCCGTGTTATAGAATATTATATGATTTTAAAATACAGGAATACTAAATGTTGTGATTTTTGCATGGATCATATGAATTGAAATATGGAAATTTTGAAGAAAATTTTACATGAAGAGAGAGTGTGTGTAGAGAAAGAGATAATGTGCATGGGACTTCATAAAGGAAAAGAAAACAAGATTTATGAGCTAATGCTTTTTTTAATGGAGCTTTAGGAATCCAATTTCAGAGATTTTTCTAAGGATCTGTTCCTAAAGGTACTATAGGAAAGTTTTCATAACGATTAGAATCCTTAAAAAAACCTTGAGAATTTCCTTTGATCCAATGGAACTATTAATATATTTATTCCCTTGGTCAGGATATTACATATATCCAAAGGAATATTCACTACATATAAAATTGAATTGAGTTCAAATCTATTGAAGTATAATATTTTTGAACCAGCCGTTCACTAGTTAAACCGATGAACTATGAACCTGAGTGTCCGGTTCACTGACGGTCCGGTTTTTTTATGGGAGGGAGGGGTTGGCAGGCGGCCGCCGCTGCTGCTCGGGAACACTTTTGTTCTCGACACACATAATGACACAACACGACACCCATGGGAAAAAAACTTGATTTAAAAACAACAAAACACCATAAAACAGGAGATAAACAATTAGGGGGGAATGTCGCTCTCTTTTTTAATCGGTTCCGTGAGTCACGTGCAAGTCTGTCTCGAGAGAACGATTAAATCGTGTTGTGTATAAATTTTCTATACGGGATACCTACCTATGTGTTATCAGCCATCGTTCGTTACTACGCTAGATTATAGAGAAGAGATACTGTAAATATTAGATATATTGTATTGAGTTTTAAAAGTCGGTATATATAAATTATAGGATAAATTATATACGTGTAGAGATTAGTAAAGAGATCAGTAGAAAAGATAATTAGATATAAATCTTATTCTACGTAACATCCTGATAAATATTATATATGCTAACACATTTTAACGTGATTTTAGCAGGTAGAAAGATAAGTAGCAATACAAGATTTGCTCTTTCATGAACTACAGAACTGTTATTTTTCTCTTTTTATGAATTTCATGGTCTATGGCTTCCAAATTTCTTGACATCAATGGACTGATTTCCAAGATTTTAGAAACAATATTGATTTTCTTCAGTAGTGCAAGAAGAAACCCTCTCGATTTAACATTTTTCAAAGAGCGTACAATAAAAATAGACTTGCTTCTGTGTCCCCTTTAAGTGTGGACAATAAAAAACACTTGGTAATTTTGGAGAGGCCAAATTAAATCCTCACTATGCTGTTTTCCAAACGGCCTGTTTTGTCATTATAGTCAAAGCCAAATTCCTCTTTTTTTCTCTGTTTAAACACTTCATTCAATATATACATATGTGTTTCTGACAATTCAATTTGTGCTGTCAAGCATTTATTTAGTGGTATGGACCCTCATGACTAAGACTGTATCAGACTTCTTGAACTGTATTTGTTCAAGCAACCAATAGGGACAGTTTCTAACTACAAGTTTAGCCAATAGTATATACAGTGCCACAAATATGCTCGGCGTTGCGTTTGTTGTTTCGGCAAAATGTGTCGGTAGCTGGTGAGAGAAAACAAGATTGTCACTGTCGGTACACGAGAGGGAGAATAGGCGTTTTAGACCTACTAACCGCTGACACTGACAATTACTAGTTGGCTTGGTTATCATTGTACGGCACTATCGGTAACTAGTCGGCCACCTCCTATCAATGGAGTAGAATAGCATTTTAGACCTATTAACGAGTAGGGTTAATGGAACTATGGTTATCTAGTAACCATGGTATTTAGGCAAACTGCTGACCGATAATTAGTGGTAATTAGTGTAATTACCGATAAATCAGATAAATAACAGTGATAACCATATTGGTTACCGTTGTCCGGTCACCGTCCCATCCAGCGATTTGGTTAACCCTACTAACCAGTCATTATGCGGTGGATGCTGCTCTGCACAAAATTATCTTGTTACTGTTTTTGTTAAAAAGTACAGCTTTTTAAAAATTTTTACATGAAACTTACTACAATCCTGGAAGATTATCTGTAGAGCTATCCAAACTTCAACAATAAACCTTACCATCTCCACTCCATCTCAAAGAAGACATACTAGGTGTGTTGGAAATGTGCATTCAGTGCAGATGGAATTACTTACTCTGTTCCCTAAACTTCCACAGTTATTATGATCATCTACGGATGAATCAAACTAACACTCCAAAAGAGCATAATTAATAGCTTATTTTCCGTGCAAATATGATAAATGTGCCCGTCTAATTAGCCTTCTCGTACATATACATAGCTGTGGACCATGCTAGCCAAGAAACAATATCTTGTCAAGTACCTCCAGAGAAAACAAGAAAGTTTTGGTCTTTGGATACAAGAGAAGAAGAAAAGAAGGGGGAAAAAACAGCAGCAGCAATCAGCTACTGTGACAAGTCACTTCTCCAGAAGACGCAGTGAGCTGGGCTGTGTGATCTGGCTGTCAATTTCACCCTTTCACTTGAGGACTTTGAACTTTGAAGTGAATGTACCCTGTTGCTGTGCTTTGTTTTATGCGTTGTCCAGTTGCCAGGTGCTCGATCTGGTAGTAGACATGGGTGAACTGAGGGTCTCAAAGCTGAAACGAAACGTTCCAGCTCACTGTCTGCTGGTAAAAAATGTCCAGTAAAAAAAGATGACGAGGTAATCTGGATGGTCTCTGATCGGGGCATCGACTTTTCTGTTGGCCCTTTTCAGCTCTCGCTTTACTCATCAGCCTTCACATGCGCCCTGCAGCTCCATGCATGCTCTGTTTTTGCAACATAATTCAGGAAAGAGACTAAGAGAGAGGCAGGACAGTTTCTTGGTACAAGATCTGCAATGGCCTACTGTAAAATCTGGCTGTGAAAATAGTTTCCATATAATGCTTTCTTGGTCACCAATTCACCGTTCTGGTGATGCTACTGCAGGTGCTATAGTATACATGTGCATAATTTGCATTCTTTGGGTGCAACATAAGGCAATTCATGCATGCAAACAGAGGGTATGTTCTTTGAGCATGCAAGACACTGTAGAGCTTAACACTGGTTCACTGAACATGGCTATTGAAATTAATGAGCAATTTTCAGGGAGGTGACCAAGTGAGCATAATGAGTACTGGCCTCTGTTTGTCTGCAGATGTATGATGCAGTTGAGAAGGCACCAACTGGTACTAGTGCTAATTAATAAGTATTAATCCTGGTAAAGTGGGTGAGGAGAATCATGTGGGGGCAACGAGCAATGATCTAGGCGAGGAATCGCGATAGCCAAACCAGGCCAAGAAACAAGCTTTGAGCTAGCCCAGCAGCAGCAGCAGCAGTAGCAGCATAGGATTCCGCCCTGGTTGGAGACGGGCGTTAATACGCTACGTGCGCGGGGGGCGGGGGAGGCAGCGCACGTTGGCGCGCCCAGGCGCTGTTCGGTCGCGCTCTCGCCGCGCGCGGGCGCGCCAGTGCGCCATCGATGCCCATGACGCATGTACGCGGGCGTGCACGTGCGGCGCGGCGGGAGCGCCACCTACCGTGCCGGGCGCGGGCGCGCGCGCGCGCGGCGCACATGGCCGCGTAATTGGTGGATGTGGCAGCGCGCGCGGCTCCCGAGGCGACAAATATATCTACCGCCGCGAGCCGTACGTATGCATCGATCAGTCCGCGAGCAGGCGGCAGGGCAGGCAGAGCATCCAATTCTTCTGCCGGCCGGCCGGCGGGACGGCCGGGCGCGCTTCCCTGCAGCCGCTGTGCCGGCTGATCTACGTACGATTCGATCTATCTCGAGGGAGCGTGCGTGTGTACATTAGCGTTTGATTAGCTGCGACACTACACGAACTTAACTAGTGGCGTGTTCGTTCGTACCTTACCTTGCAGATCTGTGCCCATCTCTGCATGGCGACCTGCCGGCGGCGGGTGGAGCTCCAGTGAGCGGCGGGGCATCGCTCGGCCGGCCTGCTCTGGAGCCTGGAGCAGTTTCGGCGCACAGGCCTTGAGAGTAACACCTTAAGATAATCTCATTTGACGCAACACCTTCTCAGTATTTCGCCGTCTCATAAACTGTTTTTATTTTATACATTACAAATAGTAATATTGTTAAATATGAAGAGCAACATATTTTATCTGACCTTAATTTTGATCTGAAAAACAGACCATCACGATACATAAAAAAGCTAAAAATCGTTGTCAGAAGTGGGATTTGAACCCACGCCCTCGTTAGAGGACCAGAACTTGAGTCTGGCGCCTTAGACCACTCGGCCATCCTGACCGTACTGTGTGATAGCAAATCACCTAACATCAGTTGCTTGACGCTGGTTGCTCCGCCAAAGGTGCTGCGGACCATCCACTGTGGTGTAAATTTTAATAAAAATCACCACCCGTACATAAAGACTGTTTTTATCATTCAGAATTTATCTCATAAACACTTAATTTTTAGCATCTTTTTTATTAATACGTGTACAATTAATAAGCTTCAGTTAACAAAGTAACATCACCCAATCAACTTGCCTTACCTAGAAATTAGAGCTAACAAAATTATTAGAGCTAACAAAATTAATAAGAAACACCTAAATTGTTTATCCGTATTACTAATTTGTTTAAAAATTGATAAAAGTAAAGTTGCATGGAGAGGGTACACCACAACCAAAAGTAATACCTTAGATTGAATAGGTAGCACAAAACTGCAGAAACACTGTACACAAAGACAGTGTTTTGGGGTGTTTTCCTTACATTTGTGCCATTGTGTAGTAAATGATGGAGTAACAGTGTATACTGTGTAGGTTCACGGGGCCAGATTGTGATGTCAGGAACGATTACCCAAATGTAGCACAGTGCTTTTGGAATTACAGGATGAAAATTTGACTGTTCAAATTTTCACGCATGATCTACCCTTTGTTACAAAAGAAAATATGTAAAACAGATATTCAAAAGGCAAATTTTTTTACTACTCCACCTAGGTAGCAAGGTAGCACGGTCGAATGAACCGCATCCTGCAGACAAGACATAAGTTAGAGGAGACCGTTGGTCCATGAGCAGCAGAGCTACAGTTCCTAAATATAGAGTACAGATCAAACAGTCATGTAGTGAAACAAATGTTCGATTTGCATTTGCCATCCTCGCTCAGCAACGCCTGTCTTTTTAAAAGAATTTGAATTGTAACAGAAATGCCGTATTTCTTTTCTGGTCATCATGTATTCTGTATTCATGTACAAAAAATACAGCAATTCTCTGTAATACTTCTTATAATATTCTTAGGCCTAGTTTGGCAGCCCATGATCCCAGGCTGCCAAACTAGCCTTTAGAATACATGTACCAGAATATTTGGGACTTATTGAAGCCTATGTTGCATACCTTAATCCTACATAACAACAGCCAATACATTCTTTTCGGTTCTAAATATTAGAAAAACTAACTTGTCCTCTCATTCTAATAGTTCAAGTCTACATAGTAGAACTATACATTAAGAATTATAAAATGAGGAATTAACTTACCTAGACAAGTTCAATGTAAGCCATAGGTGCATTGTCTCCCCGTCTTGGAAATGTTGGGATGATCCTTGTGTAGCCTCCCTCTCTTTCCCCGTACCTGTCTGCAACCTCAGCAAACAACGCATGGACTATATGCTTCTCATAGATATAGGCCAGAGCCTGCCTCCTCTTGTGAAGAGATCCATCCTTTGCCAATGTGATCATCTTGTCGACAAACTTCCTCATGGCCTTTGCTCTTGGCCTGGTAGTCTTTATCCTTCCATGCTTCAGCAGCTGAGTGGTCAGCCCGCGCAGAAGTGCTTTCCGCTGATCTGGAGGCCTGTTAAGTTTAGGAACACGTCTCCCATGTCTCATGGCCAGTACCCTTCCACGGACATCAATTCCAAACAATCGGTGCTCAAAACTTGAATTCCCTAAAATATATCCAACAAAGTCCATGGATGAGTTTGCCACAAAATTCATAGGATTTTTTTCAGATGAATCAATCCTAACTTTATTGTTAGTGGCACTGGCCCAAGAAATTTTACAAAGAAGGCTGACCTGCTGGCATTGGCATTATTTCAGCATGCAATTTCTTAGTAAAGCAGGTTAGAACATAATGCATCCACATGTTTTAGGCAGCCAAGGTAGTTAAATTTGTCTTATGCATTTGCTGCATCATCAAATAATCATTCAAAATCATAGCTGTGACCTGTGAGGTAACAAAATGTAAAACTATTTCTACCACATATGAGTCTACACTCTACACTCACATCAAAGAACACGACAATTGTGGAGTTGATGGTGTTAAAAACTAGGACCATACATTTAATTTTCCATCAGAGACATTATTACATTAGAGCCATTATCCCACATTTTTAGAACAAATATCCCCCAATATCCCATATTACGAATTATATTAAATCACATTGACAGTATTAGACGCCTGATTTCTAGTTTCCCCAATCACAATTCACAAACCGTATCCCAACGCATTCTAGAATCGCATCTCCACATTCGTCGACCCTGCAAAATCAGGCGGGTAATAATAAGGCAGCACTCTTTTACCTTCACCGAGGGAGAGAAGAGGCGATAGGGGGGCGAGTCCGGAGAAGGAGCCGAGGCAGCTGGCCGACGCCGCCGCGGGCGCGAACGACGACTGGAGCCTACCCGCCGGGGTGGGACGGATGGAGGGGAGGGCGGCGCGGAGCGAAGACATCCGCCAGGGGGACACGGAGATCACCGGCGACGAGGGGGACGCGGAGGCGAAGGCCGCCATGGCGCGCGACGGGGAGCGAGGAGGCGAGCGGAGGAGGAGCTGAGCGGCTTTGGTTGGAGAGGTGGCGAGCAGTGGCGTGGCCGCTCGGCTTTGAACCGGATAACGTTTTGCTGCCGATTGGGTTACGGCGTGCTGGGCTGGGCCGGGCCGGGCCGGAAATAGTAGGCTACTAATTGGGCCTCATGGGCTCGATTAAATGATGGGCTTAATCTCTTCCGGGTTTGTCGTTTTGCGGGCCGCTTTTCCACGTTGTAACTGTTAGAACTCGGCAAGTTGGTACGAGTAGTCTACTTGTCCAGCATGTCTACATCCTACCTAATAATACTGAGTTCTTACTGCTTTTTTATGTTCAGAAAGAAATTAATCATATATACCCTCTATTTACTCTATTTAAATGAAAATTGAGAATCATAACTAATATGCTATTGATCTAAAAGGATTTCACATGCCATCATTACTTCTTCTATATCTAGACAACAGTTATTATTGAATACAAGTAATATACATCTTCAATTAGTATGTACGATATTAATTTATTCGGAGAGATTTAAATATATCTAAATCTTTATCTTGTAGTCTATTTTTGTAGTCTATTTGCTCTAAATACGTGGCTCCGGAATCATTATTATCAATAAAAAAACACACAATTGCCAAGAAATGAAAAATAATTTATTTCCGCAACATCATCAGATCAGCAGAAGTCCACACAACAGGGTAGAGCAGTCTCCCAAGATCAAGGGTAGCTATGAGTTTGTAGAAAAAAGAGCACAAGTACAACAGAAAATGCCTAGTAGTGCATGTGTGGACCCCAGGTGTCAGTGATAGCAAGAAGCGCTAGAACTTGATTTTTTTTAAGCTGCTTCTGAGTGGACAGTGCCTTACCCAACATTTGGGTTGGTGTAAGATGGCGACACCAAAGACCGTGGACCCAACCCACCACTGCCCCCCTACACCCACCCCACCAACGCCCTCGCGACACGAGGCCTGCATCCGGGGCCCACCGCCCGGTGACCTCGCCACTCACGTGCACCGGGTTCACACAGTGGCTGCGGTTGGTGGAGTACTGGAGTCAGATCTCCTATAAACCCGCTCGCACCCGTCCCCTCCCTTCCGCCCGCGCACTCCCTCCCACTCGCACCCGCAGCATCGAAGCGGGAGGAGGGGGAAGCGTCTAGAAGGTTCGAGATGAAGGTGATCGAGAAGATCCAGGAGGCGGCGGCGGATGGCCGGACGGTGTTCTCCTTCGAGTACTTCCCGCCCAGGACGGAGGAGGGGCTCGACAACCTGTTCGAGCGGATTGACCGCATGGTGGCGCACGGCCCCAACTTCTGCGACATCACCTGGGGCGCGGGCGGATCCACCGCCGACCTCACCCTCGAGATCGCAAACCGCATGCAGAACATGGTAAGTGTGTGTTCCCGCCCCCCTACTCGCTCCCGCTCTCGTGCGCGGCCCCGATCTGATCTGTTTTGGCGCGGCGCGTTCGTGTGCCTTCGGCTCGATTTGGTTCAGCGTGGCGGAATAACTCGGGGGAACTGGCATGATGTACTCGACTGTATCATTGGTTTGGATAATTAGATTTGCTGATTTCGGTTGGGCCAGAAGTGAATGTGCTCGATGACATGTCGGTTTCGCTGGCACAGGTCTCTGGTTTCGTATTATTTGGTGTAAGTATGACGCAATGGGGGTTTCGTAACCTGTGTTGTATGGATATTGGGAGGTGTGCGCGGTTTGATGCTTTGTGGTGATTAGATTTGCTCGATTGCGTCAATCCTTTCTCGTTTTATTCGATCTCGCTGGATTTTGGTGGGACGAGCGCACGTTTATACTACAATTAGTTTTGATTGATACTCTATTTGAAAATTAATGGAATTTGTTTGAGACCATGTTTTTGTCGGATGGTATGGATGTGGAATGGTGATATAACAGTAGTTTGGGTACATCTCTTCATTTGTATTTAATTGGTCTGATGACTTGTCCGATAAATGCTGGTAGTGTTTGAAGAAATGATAATGCCTAATTGCTGAAGTATGTAGAATGAGGTTCCGTTCTGATACTGTTCGCACGGCTTGTTCAGTGCCTGCTTAGAACTTTTCAGCTGTGGAGCGATTGGAATTTGGTTGAAAGCAGTGATTCAGTCGGTTGTAACTCATAGAGCTGATCCAACCTGGTATCTGGTTTCCAGTTCATGGAAAAGGTGATGTTGGGACATGGGAGTAGTTCTCCATGAGAACCTGTTTCGGTGGACTGAAACACAAATACACAATCACTGTGGTGCTACACATGGTGTCGTCAGCGCACGAATTTTCTGCGTGCTGGGGATATTAGACACAGTACACGTCTTTAGTTTTTTTTCAGAGCTTGCTAGTGATTGTGCTTTCTGAATTACTGCCCTGCTGTTCCCATGCAAGATATTGTATATCTTGCTAATGTGCAACTCTACAAGTAAACCTGTTTTTTGGGGTATACATGATTATGATAGGATTGGTCAGCCAGTTTTGATGCTTTTGTGTTCTGGCATTTTCTTTTATGAATATATCAGATCCTTGCATTCCATCTGTTATCTGCTGCCTGTGTTTAGGGAGTGGGTTTTATGACACTATTTATGGTTACAACACTCAACATATAGAATTTTACCACCTACGTTCTGTCTTTGTGTCATTATATTGCTCAACATAGATTTCAAAAGATAAAGTATCTTTTGCACTTTCAATGTTTCATACGTTGCTTCCACTGGCTAAGTATAGCCAATGATTTATAATATTTTGGTGTTATTTTTCAGGTGTGCGTGGAAACAATGATGCACCTGACATGCACCAACATGCCAGTTGAGAAGATTGATGATGCCTTAACTACAATCAAGTCTAATGGGATTCAAAATGTTCTGGCACTTAGAGGAGATCCTCCACATGGTCAGGACACATTTGTTCAAGTTGCTGGTGGATTCGCTTGTGCTCTTGATTTGGTAAATACCTCTTTGTTTTAACTATGTTCTAGAGGGAGGGAAATGATGGCAATTTGATTGGCGCTGCCGATATTTATGATGGTAGATACAAAAATCATTTTTGTGCTCATAGAAACCACTAATATATTCAAACCTGTATTCTATTTTCCAATTGCAGGTGCAGCACATTAGAGCCAAGTATGGTGATTATTTTGGCATTACTGTTGCTGGTTATCCAGGTTAGCAAAACTTTACTACTATATGCGGTGGATGCTTTCAACCCTAATGTTAGAAGCATTTTATTTATTTATTTTCCAAATGTCAGAGGCCCACCCTAATGCAATACAAGGTGTGGAAGGGGCTACGCCGGAAGCATACAGCAACGATCTTGCTTATTTGAAGCGAAAGGTTCTATTTGATCACATTATATTGATTTTTCCCGTTCATCTGAAAACATTTTGTGTTGTGTTAATTGATGATCTAGACGTGGTCTTTCATAAGATCTTATTTCATAGTTCTGTAAAACCATTAGAAAGCATAGGTTTTTTTAGCATAACTTTGGTCTTTGTCAGCTTCTTACTGAATATGCATTTTCTCTGCAGGTCGATGCTGGTGCTGACCTTATCGTTACACAGCTTTTTTACGACACTGACATCTTTCTCAAGTTTGTGAATGATTGCCGTCAAATTGGCATAAATTGCCCCATTGTTCCTGGCATAATGCCAATAAATAACTACAAAGGTTTCTTGCGCATGACTGAGTTCTGCAAAACTAAGGTATGTCCTGTTGCCGCAACTCCATAATTAGTAATTGCATGGAGATGTGCTGCATCATTCCATTAGTTTCCCACAATAAATGTCACTCTGAATCTCGAATGTAATAACAGATACCAGATGAGATTACTGCTGCACTGGATCCTATTAAAGACAATGAGGAGGCAGTCAGAGCATATGGAATCCACCTTGGCACCGAGATGTGCAAGAAAATTTTAGCTAGTGGAATCAAAACTTTGCACCTTTACACACTAAACATGGAGAAGTCTGCTCTAGGAATATTGATGGTAATTTCCATGTCTTGATGCTGTAATTTGTTCTGATGCATTGCTAACAAGTGACATTTCTTCAGAACCTTGGATTAATTGAGGAGTCCAAGGTTTCAAGGTCATTGCCTTGGAGGCCTCCAACAAATGTTTTCCGTGTCAAAGAGGATGTCCGCCCTATATTCTGGTAGTTGTTTTAAATATTTTATTTGTCACGTTGATTGACTCTTAGCATTATAAATGCTCATTCAGTCTGGTGAATAATGATAACTAAGCAGGGCTAACAGACCAAAGAGCTATATTTCAAGGACCCTTGGCTGGGATCAGTACCCACATGGGCGGTGGGGTGATTCCAGGAACCCATCATATGGAGCACTTACTGACTACCAGGTAGCTTGTGTGCCCTTTTCTTCCAGTTCACAACCGTTAAACATCTCCGCACCCCCCCCCCCCCCCCCCCCCCAAACACACACACACACAACAACAACAACAACCCCCATATGCTGCATGCCATACTCCAAAAAAAAAGGTGCACTTTCCAAAACGTTAGCTAGCATAATGATCCAGGTTTTTTTTTTTTTGGGGGGGGGGGAGGGATTCAGCAGAAAAATATTATTTTAGTCCGCCAACAGGGTGTCTCACGATTAGCTATGTATGTAGCACTATGTGCTACAGCGTGCCTTGAGTGTGGGATTGTGCAACATCAGTCGTTGGCCATGTTATTGTTCGTTTCCAGATTACCTATAGTTGCCCTTTTTGTGATAACAACTTTCATGAAGGTTTTGCTGTGTGTAGTAACACATCCTTCCTTTACAGTTCACTCGACCACGTGGGCGTGGTAAGAAGCTCCAAGAGGAATGGGTGGTTCCACTTAAATCTGTTGAAGACATTAATGAGGTAACTGCTGAGTTCTGCATGATATATTATTTATCTTTATGGTGCACAGACAATATCGACATGTAAATTTTTTTTGGCTAATTCATTTGTATCTCACAGCGATTCATGAACTTCTGTCAAGGAAAACTTACAAGCAGCCCATGGTCTGAGCTTGATGGTCTTCAACCTGAGACAAAGATAATAGACGACCAACTTGTCAAGATTAACTTGAAGGGATTCCTTACCATCAACAGCCAACCTGCTGTCAATGGAGAAAAATCTGATTCCCCCAGTGTTGGTACGCTAAATCTATTTCTTATTTGTGTTCTTCCTTTTGTTACTGGAAGCAGGGTCTTAAGCATGTGCATCTGTTTCTTATGTGTTTTCTTCCTTTGTTACTTAAAATGCCAATAGTCCATGTGCAGATAGTATCTGAATTTGGGAATTATTATGACGTTTATGGATTTTTTAAGTAGTGGATCTGAAGCTTTTATTTTAATTATGTGTAGATTTCCTTATGACCTTTAATTATGCAATATGCACTGGGTTTTTGTTCAAAGTACTTGATGGCAAACGCATACATTGTGTAATTTTAATCAACAAGTCCCCTGTAGCATCAAATTATTTTGGTGCCAAGTTCTTATGTACAAAATAGTCCAGAGTTGTGCAGCTGTAAAGTTTGTGACATCTCAAAAAAAATGCAGTATTGTGTTTATTCTAACTACCAGCATACAGGCCAATAGGCCGCTGCTAGTGAAAAGTCAGTCAGAGACACATGTATCCCCGTAGAAGACCAACTCCTATTTTAGTAATTGGTACTTCCACGCCCATGCATTTTAACATTTTTTGGTGTAGTAATATGTTGAGTCCCCGCACAATTGTGCAGTTGGATACATATATACATGAAACTAAGTTATATTTTTGATCAATCAACATCATCATAATCGCTGGACCCACCACAATCAACGCATTAGTTATTTTTGTTTTTTCTACTTTAAGGTGGAGTGTGTTAAACTTCTCATTAATATCTGGGTTTGTGTATAATGCTATATGCGTGTGCCTTGCCAACCTGCTGACTGGTGGCCTATTCTGCAGGATGGGGCGGCCCTGGAGGTTATGTGTACCAGAAGGCCTATGTTGAGTTCTTCTGTGCAAAAGAGAAGCTGGATCAACTAATTGAGAAGAGCAAGGCGTATCCTTCTCTTACATACATTGCCGTGAACAAGGATGGGGAATCATTCTCTAACATTCCCTCAAATGCTGTGAATGCTGTCACATGGGGCGCTTTCCCTGGCAAGGAGATTGTCCAGCCTACCGTTGTTGACTCAGCGAGCTTTATGGTTTGGAAAGACGAAGCTTTTGAAATCTGGTCAAGGGGATGGGCTTGCCTGTTCCCTGAGGACGACTCATCTAGGGAGATACTAGATAAGGTACCTTGCTATAAACCTACAGGCTTCAACTTATTATTTCGTCCTTACAATGATAGATAAAACTAGACAGAACCTTCTTGCACTTGTTATGAACCCCTAAGCATTACATGCTAAATAGTGTTTTTGTAGGCATTCATCTAAAACGACATTTGGCATGTTCTTTTCCTTCCCACATGCTATCTGAACCACCTGTAACTAGCTGTGATAGGGAGAGATTTGATAATTTGCCACTTTTCAAGGGCTCGATATTTATATACCCATTTGATTTGAATTGGTTTTAGGGATTGGCCAAACCTCCATTAAAAAGTTAAGGGGTTTTACTATGTTGGCCTACATTTTATTGACTTAGTGTTCCCATCTGTCATTGTTATGGGATGATAAACATAATCAAGGAGGTCATGTTGAGAGTGGCAAATCATCAAAAAAATTCCATGATAGTGTTGTGTTTCGTGCTACATTTCATTGTGTAATTCCCAGTGTCTCGATTTTTAAAGGTTCCGCCGCCTACAACTTGTATGCCCTATATGCATCACCTCACAAGCTCACACATTTCGTTGCTCTTCACCTTCAGGTGCAGAAGAGCTACTTCTTGGTCAGTCTTGTGGACAACGACTATATCAACGGTGACCTCTTCGCTGCGTTCAAGGAGATTTGATGATACCTTATTACCCTACAATCTCTTGCGTGTCTAAATCCCTATCTCCACCAAGTATTATTGCTTCCACGACTACAGGGATAGATTTCCTCGAAAGCTTTGCTCATTTGATCTCGAATGAGTCATCTAGTCTGATTTTTCGTGATTTGTATCGATCTGTCGGATCCATCCGATATCAATAAATATTGAGCCGTGTTTCCCTCCCTCTCTCTAATGCAGTTTACAGCCTGTTCGGCAACTTTGGGGAAGAGGATTGGGAGTTTAGAGGAGGGAATTGGTGGTGAGATTAGCAAGGGAGTTTGATTTGTATTCCAAATATTTTGGTAAAAGTGATGGAAATTGTGAGGAGTTAAAATTGAGACTACATTTTAAGTTACAATTAAAGTTTGAGATTTATTTAGATCAACTTAAGGCGGGAACTCTCTCCAACTCTCACCCCACCCAGGGATTAAAAAATACGTAGTTTGTCTCTCAACACTCACGTACTCTAAACTCCAGCACGCATGGAAGTTATACACTTGTACTGTTGCAATTATCAAGTTCTACTCACCGGAATCAAATACTGTTGTTACTTGCCTAATAACTACGGTTTTGCTTAATAACCACGGTTTTCGTACAAAACCGATTAAACCGGAATTGGTAATTATCAAATTATACTCACCAGAATCAAATTGTTACTTGCGGTTTTCGCACTAAACCGATTAAACCGAAATCAGTTACCGCTGGTTCCCAGCCTCATGGCTCGATAACGAGCCAAAACTGACCCGATCGGAGGATGCCAACTTCAACTCGATCGATCCATGTACAAATATGTTGCTAATAATTTTGCAAACCTTCGCACGGGTGGTAGGGGGAACATTGTTCACAATAGCACATCTTTCCTTGAAATTTAAGAGTTTAACACAATCGATTTGCCCAATGCACGGCCCTGGAGCAGCATGTAGGAGTAACTATTGCTCAGTGAGTATACTGAGCAAGCACGCGACACGAAATTTAGCTCCAATGGTATTTAAATAGATTTCGTAGAATTTCAAGATTTTTGTTTGAATTTCACGGTTTTTGTTTTTCCATGTTAGCATCGGCGGTCGAAATTTTACTCTTAAACAACGAATTGCAAACCCTGGTAAGAAGGCCGAAATCTGTTGGGTTTCTATAGAGAAAAGAGAGCTACACATACATACACCGTCTAACATCTGAGACCATTTGAGGTAGTGGTGAAGACGAAAGAAGGCCCCGGCGCGCGGCGGCGGCGGCGGCGGCGGCGGCGCAGGGACACGCCTACCCCCGTCCACCACATGCACGCTACACGCCGTGCGGCACACCGAGGCCCCGCATGACCCGGCGGCCGGCGCTGTATTTACAGAGGTCGTTGCAGGGTTCGCAGCAGCATCAGTCTCCATCCGTCTGGTTCGCGTCCTGCTCAGAACGGTGCCATGCCCATGCCGGCGCCGGGTTGGGTGCCCTTGACCCGCGGCGACGGGAAGAGAGACGAGTAGAAGTCGTCGCCCGGCGGCAGCATGTCGAGGCCGCTGTACATGCCCTGTATGTCGTCGTAGCTGAGGTCCACGAACAGGTGGCTGTTGTTGGTGGTGGTGTTCCCGGCGGCCTCGTCCGTCGTCTCCTTCTTGGGCACCATCATTGTGGGTGGCGGCGGCTGGAACGCCGGGAACGAGTCCAGCTCCGGGAAAGGGTCGTTGTCCACGATCTCAGACTCCGGCGTGCGCGTCTCGCCCCACGAGTGGGTGTGTGAGTGGGACTGCGAGGTCACCATGTCTGACGCCTCCTCCTTCACCTCCTTCCCCTGCTGCATCTTCTCCCACTCGTTCTTCTTGTTATACAGCCGGCACAGCACCCAATCATCCAACTGCACGAAGAATTCAGATCAGAATACGATTCAACTGGATTATCATTTGTATCGAATTAATCAACGGAAGCAGGAATAGAAGGATGAATTGAGCTTACCCTGAGCGATCCCTTCTTGGCGCCGGCGCCGGCGC
>KE372711.1:368308-391540 GCA_000418225.1 Zizania latifolia | reverse complement strand
GGGCGGGGATGGAGTGGCAGTGAAGGAGCGGGTGGTGCCCGTGGAGCTCCATAAGGAGGCCACCGAGGCGTACATGGCCTACGCCATGTCGGTGCTGCTCGGCCGCGCGCTCCCCGACGTCCGCGACGGGCTCAAGCCGGTGCACCGCAGGATACTGTGAGCTCTTCCCTTCTCCACTTATTTACCTGACTGTTCACCTTGTTCGTGAATTATTTATACGTGTTATTGATTTTGTTTCAGTTGGTTAGGTGTTTTAATCTACTTTAAATTTAGGTTGAAGGCTTGAAGCTGATACGGTTTAGAGATGTGCCTTCTATTAAGCTAGTTTAGAATGGTGCTGTATTTGGTTTAAAAAATCTGGTACATTTTAACAGTTATTTTTTTGTAAGTTTCTGGGCAGTTTGGCACGCCGACGCGTTTTTCACTCCAGAGTTTGGTAGGAAGTAAGTGGGGATTAAGTAGGCTCTTCCTGTAGTGAGAGAGAAACGTTTGGAGTCGTACAACCCAAACAACATTATTTTTGCTACAAGGATGGACAAGTTGCGTATAGGTTGGAAAATAAGAATAAATTTGTGCATGAAATGTTTTTTAAAGTGCACCAGAAAATGCTATATAGATATGAAAAAGTTGTACATAATTTTGGTGGCTATTCTCACTTAGATCATATGCTGGATTGATGTGGTCGTTGTTGATTTTAGTTTCACATGGATTTTCTCTTCAGCTCTTTGTAATGGATGTCTTCATGGCCACTGACCACTGTGGCAATATTAGCTTGCCTAGTAAGTCATCATTCTGCAGCATACTTGAGGGACTAATGTTTTTTTTATCACTCGAATGTTAAGCCAAGTAATTGAGGGGTATACCTTCATTTTGTCAAATAACTCTGTACAGTGGAGCCATCCACAAATGCTTATTTTCCATAGAACTGTCCCTTTCCAATGAAGTATATAGCAGTTGTTGTGCCTTTTTGTTATTTGAGCTAATGCCCATCCCAGACGATCCCAGGTTTATGCAACATCTGAATTTCCTTTTTCTGATGCATTGTAAGATGCATCATCCTGAGAATTCAAAAGTTATAAACTTATAATTCTGAACATTTTTTCTGGATGCACACATGACTAATGGTTTGAACTCTGAATTTATTTATATGACTGGGTGAGCTTCTTAATTCTTCTGCAGCTATGCTATGCATGAGATGGGTCTTGCATCCCGTAGACCATTCAGAAAATGTGCAAGAGTCGTTGGTGAGGTATGCTATAAGGAACTTCTTATATCCATTTATCTTTGTGGGGCATTTGAACCATATTATATTGTTTTCCTTTTGTGTTTTGTTGTGGCGGTGGTGGTGATGAGGGAGGGGTGGGGGTGGATCCTCTGTCTGTTGTCCTATTACAGCTGCCCAAAGGGTTTGTTTTTTCTTGTTCCAAAATTACCATCGTGGGAAAAGTCAGATACTATATTTTTTTGTATGACTCTTCAATGGTTCGTTGATTGTCTGATACTACTATAATACTATGTGAAGAAGGTAGTATGAATATAGTTTGTATGACCCTAAAAGAATACATGCAATTTTGATTTTTTAAAAACTAATGATATTTTTTTGAAATCCCTTGCAACACATGGGCATTTGGCTAGTCTCTGATATATTACACTCACAGTTGACAAAACACCCAGACTAATTAGTTTGGTTTGGTTCCCAAAAGAGACGGTGTATTTGGATCTATCTAATTAAGTTGGCACGTTCTATTCATATGGTGGAACCAAAGGCTATAATATTATATTATCTTCCTGGTTGGTTTGAAGGATGGGTGGCCTATTTTGACATGGTTATATACTTAATACTTGTACTGTTTTATGTGGCATACGTGTGCATAGCAAATTTGAAAAGAATGAGAAGCGAGGCACATTTCAGGGTACTGCATTTGCCTCTTTTGATAAAAGAAAACATCTTCCAACTTTTGGTTCACATTTAATTTAACTCTTGTGATATATGTAGGGATCTATCTGTACATTCATGAATAATGGCATAATGCAGTAACTTTTGTGTGATATCTTTTATCAATTACTCAGATAATTCTTGTAGGTACTAGGTAAGTTCCATCCGCACGGAGATTCAGCCGTTTATGAAAGCTTAGTTCGAATGGCTCAGGTAACATTTCTTGGATGCATTATTTTAGTAGAATTTTGATGGTTGTATGTTCTTCATTTTTTTATTTCTGAGCTAGATAGCAAACAAAGACTTGCTATGTGATATCAGTTCCTCCCATCCCTGCCAGATGGCATGGCATAGCTATAGACTATAGTTATATCATGGGTCATTTTGTCCAGTTTTGGCTACTCTGTATTTACAAGAATGTCATAAATGTGCTGACACATTTATCTGTTTGGGTCTGCAGTCTGCCCAAGAAGTAGATGCTGATATATTCTCATTTAAATTTTAAACTAATAAACTTACACATTTGCAGTATATTGCAACTTAAATATCCATAACTTGGAGCCAATAGTTGCATGTGTAGCATATTAAAGTGCATTGTACCTCTCAGAAAGTGCATGTTCATGTCAGCAGATAATCCATTGTTGAGTTGCGGAATATTTCAAATTGCACATTGAAAGAACCTTTCTTTTCTTGTTGTTCATTATGTGTATTAGATTTACAATGTCATATAGCAGCTTCCTATAATGTTTATTCGAATTTGGAACTCCAAACCATTTTTTTGAGTGGTGGAGGGGGGGGGGGGGGGGGGTGTTCCGGTCCTATTTTGGTGGGCTTTCACCATTTCATGCTTCTGCTAACTGTGTCAGATTTGCACACTTTATTGTAAACTACTGCATTCTTGTACTACTGTGCAGGACTTCTCAATGAGGTACCCACTTGTTCAAGGTCATGGAAATTTTGGCTCAATAGATGCTGATCCTCCTGCCGCAATGCGATATACAGAGTGCCGCTTGGATGTAGGTTTTATTTCATCTATATGTTGTTAATTGAGCAAGCACTTTGAATTTTCAATCCTTTTGTAATTCACCTGTCTAAATTCTCATTAAGAAAACTCCTTAATCTTTACCTTTGTGAAATATGAACCAATATTTAGTCCTTCAGTGCTGACTCTGCCTTGTGTGCTTCTCTTTAAAAACATTGTCCATCTGTCTTGCAATATAAAGCCATTTCTTAGGAAGCATCATTTCACGATGTAAGTCCATTAAGGAAAGTATTGTATAGTTACCACTATTTCCACTCTCTATCCCTATCCCCTGCCATAATGGCGCAAACGAGTTTGGGTGGTTGTCTTGTGCCATTTGATAAGGGTATGGTTTTCAATGCCATTAACACTTTCTAAGATTCGGCACATTCTTGGTCAGAGCACATGGTGTGCTTGGACTTACATTGTGAAACATAGGTACAATCGCTAAAAACTTATATGATGTATCTTTTTTATGCTTAGTTTTAATTTTTCTTCCAACCCTATGTAATGTTTATGTATGTACCATTCTTGAGAGAATTTCTTAAAGAAAGGGCAGTCACATGTTTAGTCATTTGTCCATGGGTCTTTTGATCTATTCGAGCTTCATAATTTTTATGGAAGCAAGTAACCCGTAACCATGCAGTTTTATTATAAGACAAAATGAATGCTTGCCTGCTCGCTAGGCACTCCTTGGATTATACACTCAAACAAACGGAACTTCATACTTGATAGACTATATGTGTTTTTGTTGTGCATGCTAAAATAGTTTTACTGTTCACTGTTCAGTGACGGAGAATGTCACAACATATCTAAAAGAAGGAAACAAAAGGGGATAGACAACAAATTTTATTCCAGGATTTTGTTCAAATTATTTTTGTGTATAATGTACAAGCATGGACTACAATTATTTCTATAAATGTTGTAATGTAGTCTATATTATTTTATTTTATTAACAAGAATTCTGATGGATCATCTTGTTATTTTGCAGCCATTGACGGAAGCCATGTTCCTGACTGATCTGGAGCTTAATACAGTATATATTTGTCCTTGATTTTCCCTTTTGTTCTTCTCATTGTGTTTGGTGTGAGTTATTGATCAGGTTGTTTCTTTCTCCTGTACATTATGCCATTTTTTTATCATTGAACAGGTCGATTTCATCCCAACCTTTGATAATTCACAAAAAGAACCTTCTCTGTTGCCTGCCCGTGTTCCATCTCTATTGTTGAATGGATCTTCAGGAATTGCAGTATGGGTTATGCTATACTTCTCATTAGAACATCTGTTTACACCAAAAATGTTGCTCGGGATGTGACTATTTCTAATGTGTTCTCTTAGGTTGGAATGGCAACAAATATTCCTCCTCATAATCTTGGGGAACTGGTTGATGTGCTCTCTGTTATGATTGAAAACCCTGATGCTACAGTGAGTAACTGAGTTTTTCATCTGGTTTCGTTTGTTGTTTAACATTTAATAGCATTATATAGCATAAAAGATTCTGAAATAAGTCCTTATCATTGGTTGGTGGTAGCAACATTTGTCTAAGCTCAAAAGTTGACCCCTTAAAGACCTTTTACTGGTAGAATTTATCAGTGAGGGCTTGTTTAGATTGAAGAACATGTTATGTGTTAAATGATATGGTCGTATTGCTTTCTTCTGCAAATGATCAGAGGCTTGGAAGTGGAAATGCAATAATTATTGTGTTGACTATCACTCTTTTGTAGTTTTGTTGCACCTTACATTAAATGTCTCTCTGTAGAAAACAGTAGGGACAATATATTAGCACTGTGTGATCCTTCCTGCCCAGTGTAGTTGCTGCTGCAGCAAGTTAAGTCTATTAACCAATTTTTGGTTCTTCTGTGTTGTATTTGGATTTTTCTGGAAAACCTTCTTAATAACTGACCCTAGTAGCTAGGAAATCTTCTTTGGTGAAACTGAAATGTATAGCTTTTTTACATTTATTAAGAAAGTCTAATGTTTGATGGTTTTAAATTCTATTATGCTAAATATTTTTCGAAATTTGGTGTATCACTTAATCTATATATTTAATTACTCAAGTCAATCCAGTGTTTGATACTTGGATACTTTGAAAGACCAATAATGTTTAACATTGGTGCTGTTACGATACAATAAATTATTAGCTCCACTTGAGTTGTCTGTTGTTCTTTAATGAATTTCAGTTTGTTTGAAGTACTATAATTTCTTTTGCCTCTAAGCTTGTACATCCTTTTCATTATCTTATGTGCAATCTTTTGTCCAATGTCTCATGCATCCTAGCTCCAAGAACTACTAGAATGCATGCCTGGTCCTGATTTTCCTACAGGAGGGATAATCATAGGAAATCGCGGGTACTTAATTATTTTTCTTTGAATTTATTTAAAGCCTTTAAAATTTCAGCATTAAGCTACTAACTCCATGTTTGCCATTGAAACAATTTCAGTATTTTGGAGGCCTACCAAACTGGGCGTGGTCGAGTTGTTGTCAGAGGCAAAACTGACATTGAAACAATTGATCAGAAAAGCAAGCGTGCTGCTATTATAATTAAAGAGGTTCTATTGCGCAATATTGTATTCAGAGCTATGTCTTTTATGTTTCTTTTGATATTTGGTTAGAAGGGACCATATTGTCTCCGTTGTAATTTTGCAACCTTACATGTAGATCCCATACCAAACGAATAAATCCACTCTTGTTGAAAGGATAGCTGAGCTTGTTGAAGAAAAGGTAATTTCATTTGGGATATCATTAGTTGAATCTCTTACTGTCTGTCTGATAATTGGCTAATTGCAAATATGAAAACAGTGTAGGTTATTTTTCTAATTTAAGATTCTTCTACTGTTAATTTTAAGCTTAAGCTAGTTTGCTAGACCTACCATGCATTTAATGTGAATTCTGTTACTGACTTATTTGCACTATTGCAACCAAAACATCAGCAGTTATCATTTTTGTTAATATTCTGAAGTTCAGGTATTAGAAGGCATCAGCGATATTCGGGATGAAAGTGACCGCTCTGGAATGCGTGTAGTAATAGAGGTTTGTAGTTTTGTACTATTTGTTCTATCCTGTTGTGCTGAGCTTATCTTTTTCCAGGATAAGACTGAATTAACCAGGCTCCAGGTGCACTAATTTTCTTGTTGTTTATGTGGAATCCACTATTACCATGTTTTAGCTGAAAAGAGGTGCAGATCCTGCCATAGTCCTGAACAACTTGTACCGTCATACAGCTCTGCAGTCTAGTTTTAGCTGCAACATGGTAGCGTAAGTATGCTTTAACCACTTGCACGATTCAACAAGATTAGGGCACTGTTTTGTGTTCCTTGGCAAAAGGAGGATATTTAATTTTTCAGATTGTTCATACAGTTTGTTCTTCATTTCTTTTCTCATGTCACTTCTTTCTTAATTTATCTTAGAACTGATCTGCTTTAATCAACAAAAATATAATGCTCTTTTCTCTGCTTGATTTCCTTACTATTGTCCATTTCATTCAAACATGTATTTCTTCCCAATGTGCAGATTTTGGTCTTGTTTTCCTTCAAGTTTGAGCTTGCTATAAACTTTTGCTAATACTGTCTACTTTGAAAAAACCAGGGTGTTTCCATTACAGTACTGCCTGTGTAGTTTACCTCTCTTCAATTCTGACATCTTTTTTCTTGATTTTCAGTATCCTTGATGGGCAGCCAAAATTAATGGGACTGAAGGAAATTCTTCAGGTGCTGCTATGTTCATCCAATCTCATATGGATCAGTCCTTGCCCATTTCATGTCATTCAATTTTTTCCATTTGTTGCTGTGACTATTGCATGAGAGCATATATGTTGATTCCTGCTCAGATTGCAGTATGCCATAATTAGGCCATTTCACTTGGTTTGGCCTTAGATGTGGAGGGTTGGAGTCAAAAGATTGGTTGTTGTGCAATGCTATTATGATATTCTGGTATTGTTTATGAACATCAAAGACCCTTATAACTATTGAATCTAAAAGCAAATATACCCTTTGTACTAATTGAATTGAGCTGGGCATAGTGTGTGCACTATCTTCGGTAGTGTACTTAGATTATCCTCTTCACTAAAAAACATATAGTCCTTCTGTTTTATGTGCATTTTTGCATCCCGTTGTACATATTCCTTTATAAAACTTTTAAGTAATTACTACCATGAATGATCTTGCCAGTTCATGAGCTTTGGATCTAATTGCTCTTTTAAACTTCTGCTGTAGGCGTTCCTTGACTTCAGATATTCTGTCATTGAAAGGCGGGCAAGATTTAAGCTTTCACAAGCTCTGGAAAGAAAACACATAGTGGAGGTAAATTGCTTTGGATATATTCAATTGTTTGGGCATTGAACGGTCAACGGCTCATTTTCTTCGTGCAGGGCATTGTTATTGGTCTTGACAATTTGGATTCTGTAATTCAAATAATAAGAGGAACATCCAATCATGCCATGGCAACAGAATCTTTAGTGAAGGGTATGTCTTCCAGTCCTGTTTCTGCAGGCTTGTATGATTTAGCCACAATACATATATTTTGGTGAAGTGAATGTCTCGATCTATAAATTGTCCAAATGTTGCAGTTGCCTTCTTAATTTTCTGTAAAAACCTCAGTTATATACATGTACGAAAGTTGCACTTAAAAGTTCACTATTGGTTAGCTTCAGTTTGCAGTTGTTATGAGGCTAAATAGCTTAAAAGAAGCTCATCTGATTTCTTAACTAGATTCCATGGTAGAACTGATGTTCAAGGTATTTATATTATATTGCATATAAGCAGAGTCAAAAGCCATACAGTTCTGCTGTCAATATGCAACTTTTCTGTAGAAGGGCACTAATTAGCATTTGGTTTGGGTTATTTTTGTAATAGAATAAATATATGAAAAATTGATAAATCCAAATGCCATCTTGGCTTTGCATAAATCTGGCCAGCCACTAGAGAGGTGCACTGCTCTATGTGATGTTTTTGGCAACCCATGTTTATTATACGTCCTTTGATTTTTTGTGCTGGTTATCTTTCATTTTTTAAATTGCACAATGGAAAGAGCCACGGGCTTATCTCTCCAGCGAATTAAATTAGCCAAAGGTGTCCGTTCATGAGCCCATGCTAAAGTCTCAATTAATTCCTGCCAATATCCATGCCAGGAAATTTTGATAATGCGGTAGTTCGAAGAAATTTCCGAGCTAAAGTTATCCATGAGAAGAGTTCCATGTATGGCATATCTTTTTCATGAAGAAACAATCAACCATATATGGAGACGGTTCTTCATGTACTGAAATTACTCTGTTCTTGCATAGTAGCAAATGTCAAATCACATCTGATTTCATTTTGGAAGTGAAAGCACTACAAACAAGTGAACAACATAACAGTGCTCCATTGGTGGATCTAGTCTGTACATCTTACCCTGAATTACATTGTGCAGAATACGGTCTATCTGACAAGCAAGCAGAATCCCTGTTGGATATCACACTAAGGAAACTTACTTCCCTTGAGGTGTCTGTTGGATTTCGTTATCTTAACAGTTAGCCAAATCCATGTCCTTTTTTCTGTACTTAGAGGAGCTGAACACACCTCTATTTCTTGCAGCGGAAAAAATTTGTTGATGAAGCTAAATCTTTGTCAGAAGAGATCTCCAAGTTAAATGAGCTCCTATCTAGCAAAAAGCTTATTTTTCAGGTCAGGCATTTTAGTCTCCTTCCTTTGATTACAGCTCATTTATCTTCATGCTTTTCTTTTGTATGCTCTCTATTCATGTGAGACTTATTTAAACAATTCTCTGCATTGAACAGTATGAATATATCTTGAAACCTTTTTCTTCGTTACCTTCTAAACTATTTGAGCCTGTTTTCTTAACAATTGATAAGCTATTTACAATGAATTTCTAATCTGTTTGTTGGTAATGATTAGCAATGTTAAATTGCCATAACTAAATACCTGGTCACAGAAACATTGGACACTGCTGCAATCTCGTCTGACAGTTAATGACCCTTAATTCCCAATCCCTGGACAAGGGTTCCTTTTAAGTGGCTGACCATATTCTTTCCGTCGAATGTTGTCTGAACTCGCTTATATGCCTTTTCACATAAACTTCCCTCTTATGCATGAGGTGCATATGTCTTCATTAGTTCACTATGTTTTGTGCACCAATCAGTTATATGCTACAATAAAGGTCACCTTGTTTCAGGGACAAGCTTACTAGTTAGTGTGGAATGTCCTTTTTTACTTGGGTGATTTGCCTTGACCTCTGATTTATTGCCCTACTGTGTGATATGTGTTATGTGTGATCCATTTATGGTCTTTCTGTCATCTTATCCTTGCATTACTTTTGAAATGAATAATCAGCGGAAAAACTACATCTTTGCTACTATCTTGTATGTCTAGTTTAGTTTTGGATTTTGACAGGTTAATCTTAGTTTGTACAAACTCAAGGTACACTGGTTAATACTCAATAAAAATGTTTGCTTTTATCCTTTAAAAAAATCATAGATTTTCTCTTAAACTAACTAAATTGCCCATGCCTTGCAATTGAACATTAGTACACTACATCTGTAATTTGACTAATTTCTATAAAAAATCATAGATTTTTGCTTAAACTAGCTAGAATGCTGAATTTGTGGGGCGCCAATGAAGGGTTGGTAATCCAGTTTAGATTTTCTGAGTTGAAATTTGGGAGGTGGTCTTCATTTAAGGTGTGATGGGTGGATAACAAGACAGATAACCCACCCCTCTCTTTATAATCGTACATTGTGCTTTAACCTTTGCTCCAAATTGGTAAAAGTACGCTATATAGGCTTCTAGATTTCTTTGCTGTTAATGAACTAATGTTCACACTGTTTTGCTTTGTGGGGCTCAATATGTTCTGTTGTTCTTATTGCACCGCCATATATTAACTCTTCCTTATGGTGTTTCAGCTTATTGCACGAGAAGCAGCTGACTTAAAGAACAAATTTGCTGCCCCACGGCGTTCTTTCATAGATGATGCAGCAAGCACTGAAGTTGATGATATTGATATTATTCCTAATGAGGAAATGCTTTTGGTGAGAGACATTTCTGTATCCATGTATGCTTCTGTTACCCTTTTTGCACCTCTATTCACCTGACAGAACATATGGCACCTGAAGATTCTTAGTGAGAAGGGCTATGTTAAGCGGATGGACCCCAATACCTTCAATTTACAACACCGGGGAACAATCGGGAAATCCGTTGGAAAGATGCGAGTGAACGACAATACATCTGATTTCATTGTCTGCCAAACACATGATCACATTCTTTATTTCAGGTATGCATTCTGGAAGGCATTGTGATCATTAAATCTTCTAGCATATTAGAATGGAAGTGATTGTACATTTGAACGCAAAAATATTTCTTGTTTGCCAAAACCTGGGAAAGTGAATGTTAGTTCATGTAGATAAATTCGGTGGTCACTGCAAGTCTAGTGAATTATGTTGCAGTATTCATGTTGGAATGAAAACACCTGAAAGTTCGTCCTAGTAAGTTTTTTACAGCTCAGCTGGAATAGTGACGACTTACAAGTCAACCTACGTAAATTACATCAATTTATCAACTAGAGAGCATGTTGAAATAGTGACGACTTACAAGTCAACCTACGTAAATTACATCAATTTATCAACTAGAGAGCATGTTGAAACCACCAAATTTTCTCCTAACATACTTTTTTTTGTGTGTTCTGAGCACTTTATATCGCTTGCATGTGCTTATCCTATTGTTATGTTTTTGTTATTTTCTGTTCTGATGTAACTGAGTGGTGTTGTGATGTGGGGGTTGCGGGTAGTGAACATAAGGGATAGGAATGAGTGGTGGGTGGTCGGGAAGCCGGCTGTTTATGTGCCGTTCTCCCCATGGTGACTGTTCACGAGAGGATTCAGAGGAAGGTGATGAGAAGTGGAGAAGGAGATGAGAGATTTCAGATTAGATTAATTCTTGCTTAGCTTTATTCATCTGTTCTGCTGATACATATATAACTGTCATACTTCTAACAGATTAGCTGATCTAAAGGAATAGAGAATTAGAGATAAACTAGCTGAAGATAAAATAACTAACTACTATGTTTATCCGACAACAGCCTGGGAAGCTGTTGCCACACCAACAGTTGGCCCATCCTTGGGCCTCCTGCTATATACCAGACCGACCCTAACATGTTGTTTCAGTGACAAGGGAATAGTATACTCAGCACGTGCTTACAAGATACCTGAATGCACGAGGGCTGCTGCTGGGACTCCATTGGTGCAGGTATGTGAAGATGTTAATTTGCCATAATGATGCGACTTAGCAGACGATGCTGATCGAGTGATCGTTGTTCCCATTTTTTTCCCTTTTCAGTTGCTTTCTTTGTCTGACGGGGAGAGAATAACCTCTATCATTCCTGTAAGTGAATTTGGTGAGGATCAATATCTTGTGATGCTGACCGCTAACGGTTATATCAAGAAAGTTCATCTTAATGCTTTCTCAGCGATCAGGGCAACTGGGATCATTTCAATACAACTGGTACTGTCTGATGTGTTTGTGCCTTTTTTGCATCATGTTTATATTGGTGTTTTGAATTTTGATATACCCTTTAATGTCTAACATTTTAGGTTCCTGGTGACGAGCTGAAGTGGGTTCGTCATTGTGGAAATGATGATCTTGTTGCTTTGGCTTCGCAAAATGGGATGGTTATAGTTAACTCATGCAACAAGGTGGGTTGCTATTATATGCATTCATATTTGTTGGTTTGTCATTTGTGGGCTCTCCTCTGTTCCTTTTTTGTGATAAACTGATGCTTGCAAGATCGATGACTAATATAGGCTACTGAAAGTGGAAAGTTTTATCTGCTTGGTTTTTGTAACTATGACACCAAATTATGTTTGACAACAAAATCTTAGTTACATTTTGATTTCTCACGTTGTTCATAGATTGGCTTTGCTAAATGGGAAGGTTGCACATGGCACTCCTTGATGTGTCACTTTTGAAACTATATGCATTAATTATCGGTTATATTCATTTTCTGCACACGATGTCATATTTTCATAAAAAAAATATTCCAAATTGCCATGGCTACCTTGCATTACAAACATGATATATATCAAAGTTTGTAAACTAGAGAGTTGCTGCACGAGAATGCCATTTGTTGTTCTATAAAACTAGCATAGCTCCAAAGGAACATAAGTTCACACATTTAATTTGGGTTCTCTAGGAACGGAGGATTTAATTTGTTGTTGTCATATTTCCTGTTTCTTGGATCTTAATGTATTGCCATTTTTCCCAGTGTCAGTAAATGTGAAGATGGAGCATGTTTGTGTGGTATCAGTATCATGTGTTTGCCACCTTGCAGCTTCATTGCTCATTGACAATCCGTTCTTTATATTTATCCTTATTCTATGTCCCAGCTTCGTGCCCTTGGAAGGAACACAAGGGGTGTTGTGGCAATGAAGCTAAAAGAAGACGACAAGGTGGCATCGATGGATATAATTCCAGCCACATCGCATAACATGCCTGAAATGTACAATAGCAGGTATTAATGTATTATCATCCATACAATGGAAAAGTGATTCCTGATTGGTAATTTGGCAACATCAGACAGTTGGAATTAATAGAAGTGACTGAGTTTTTGAAAAAGAGTACACTGAGAAATTGAGTACAGTGACCTGAACTAAAGGAATTTAGCATGTCCGAGCAAGGTTCATCATTCATATCATGCGTGCCTAGAATTTAATTGACAAAACATATGTTTGCTGCCAAAAAACCTTGTAAACACAACCGAACATTTGGAAATTGTCTTATTTGACAACAACTTATCATGCTAGTGTGGTTTGTCTATCTTCATGGTTTATGTAGTCCCAGACTTCCTGTTCTTAGGTACTGACCAAATTATCTTTGAATCATGAATAGTTCTTTCAAAGTCAGAGATTTGAGTCCACCGTGGCTCCTTTTCATATCTGAAAATGGTTTTGGGAAGCGTGTGTCCCTAAATGCATTCCGACGAGGAAATTTCAACAGAGTAGGCTTGCAAAGCTTCAAGGTATAATAGATTTTCTCTACCGTGTTGTCCAATTTTTTTTATTCTACACTAGCATTCAAATTACTTTTTAGTAATGTTGATATGGTACTTCTTGAGCTACTATTAAATTGGTGATTTACAATCTACACCGTGGAAAGCATATGCAAGTACATCTATATGCCTTTTACTTAGGTCTTAACAGTGACTGTTTGGCTTGCAGCTTCCGCCAAATTGTCGCTTAGCTGCTGTATTTGTTGTTGGGTTTTCATTGGCTGGTAATTCTTTTAATACTTCAGTTCTTTGGCTTTTCATTTGACGTGGCACTACCAACAAGCTGTATGTTAACTTGCTCTTTGTTGATGTCGATGAATTTAATAACAGATGATGGTGAAAGTGACGAACAGGTTGTTTTAGTTAGCCAGAGTGGCACTGTAAACAGAATCAAGGTTAAAGATGTATCCATCCAGACTCGTCGGTCAAAGTAAATCTCTCTTCCTCTGCCTCTCCTTCCGTTCACGCATCTGCCTGCACACATGATTGTTTTACACTTTTACCTTTTCTTAGTGTTTCAAAAGCAAAATTAGACCGTTCAAGCATTGCTCTAAGAGAAGCTCTGTTCAGTTCCATCTTTCTTGTCATATGCAAACTAGCTCATTTATGTTTCCCTATTTCTGATTGTGCAATTGGATTATGGTCCGTGCCAGGGGAGTCATTTTGATGAGGCTGGACCATGCTGGGAAGATCCAGTCAGCCTCGCTGATATCAGCGGCAGCTGCAGAAGATACAGAAGAGGTCCCGGAGGATTGATTTGTAGCTTACCAGAGGCAACTGTACTCATCTATTGAAGGCCCTGAGTGCGCGTCGAGGATGCAATTTTTGGTCAGTTCGGGAATCGCGCAAGATTCATTCTATGCCGAAGCACATCGCTGCCATTAGCCTGCGTGCAGAGATGGATCTGCCTGGCAGAAACCCATTCGTGATAGCACTGAGGCTGCAATCTGTCCTGCCTTGAGCGGTCGGTGCATCCGGCACGATGGACTGGTGCTGGATTGGTGCGTCCGTGTTAAAGACTTTAGACATATTTGAAGACGTTTGTGTTACTAACATGTTTACTTGATTTGTGCGTGACCCGTGCTGCATCAGTTTCAATTTTGCATGGCCTTCTCAGTTTGCGCGTATTGTGCTCTCCTATGTTTTTCAAGTCTTCGCCTTCGCTTGGATTCTTCACGGGCTTCTTACACGCCAGTCTAATCGATCTAGAGAAACGCCAAGAGAACCAGATGATGCTAACTTTGCATCTACTAAAATTGGTGCTTTGTTCCGTTGATGCTAGCTGTTGAAATGCACTATCAACAGAGCAATGATATACGTAAGAACGGTCGGACCTCTGTATGTTCGTAGTGCCGTGATTTAAGTCGTGACAGTGATATCGTGGTACTGCATGTACCGAGACGATATAGACGACATCCGGAACGCGTCGTCGCGTACCATGATACGGAAGAGGACAAGAGGGACCAACCAAAGCTGAGAATTCAACGGAAGTCAATTTAATAGCTGTTTGGCTCAGAAACATATTCAAGGATCATCATAGTACAGTAAATCATTTAACTGTGAAACCATAACCAAAGCTCAAGAACTATTGAGCCCGGGAGTTACACCTTACATACTGGAATAGCAACCGTATTCCTAGGTAACCATCGATTCATCCAAAGCTCCCTAGCTTACGCAAATCTTTGTTAATATTTAGGCCTGCAAGTACGTTAGAAGGCACTAGATAAGCAAACCAGCAAAAAAGGGGGTGGTATCATGGAATATGTTACTACGACAATGGATCATCCCATTAACATATGCTCTTGTTATAATATGATAATTCCTTCGATTTTTTGACAAGTCAAACCTATCTAAATTTAACCAATTTTATAAAAAAATATACCAAAAATTACAACATTAAATTAGTTTCATTAAATCATTTCATATGCCTAATATTGTATTTATTTGATATTGTAGATGTTGATATATTTTTATTCAAACTTTTGGCCAAATTTGGAATGAAATATAATATGAAATGGAGGTAACAGAAGAATGATGATTTTTCTCTTCTAGGACTACTTTCTAAAAGAAAAAATGAATCCCCCATACCTTGCTGGCAATGTTGCTGGACAGCCAGTCCAGGCCCTCGTACAATCCCTCACCAGTTGTAGCACAAGTGCTCTGGATGTACCTGTCAGCCAGATCAAGAAGTTTAGTCCAATGTTGTACTAAAGCCAAGGCAAAGGTCAGAAAATAAATTTCGAGTTATAAATTAATGGCAGCTGCATCTCAAAGCACAGAAATGAGCTATTGAGATTTGCAGTGATGGATTGTTCTGATATTATGTTAATTTACGGAAAAGAATAGTAGCAAGCAGTGTACGCATAGCTACCAGTGTCGCTGGCGAAGGGAGTGCAGCCCAAGCTTATCAGTAATCTCAGCAGCATTCATAGCGTTCGGCAGATCTTGCTTGTTTGCAAAGACAAGCAGAACAGCATCACGTAACTCGTCCTGCAATCAGTACCACGCCAATTGTACGAGCTTGAGAACACAATCTTTTTCATGAGCAAAGAACAATTCAATACCATAATGTTCAGTCTTAAGACAATAAACGATATCAGAAAAAACTAAACAATTGTTGTTAGGGTAACCATAGTCATTAAGGCAGTAAGGCGAGGCAAGGAATCATACTACCTTTTTAGGCAAGGCAACACCTTACAAAATAAAAATATATATGGGCAAAATTACACTAGCACATTTAAAACTCAGTCTAACTGCACATTTAAAACCTAGTCCAATAATAATTGTGTACTAAACCGGCCCAGTCCAATAACCTAACTGACTCCCCTCAAAGCCGCCCTGGCCTGGCCCAACAAGTAGTCTTCTACTATATAAAGGAATGCTCCTTGCTCCAGTCTAAACTGTTTAGGGTTTCCCGCCATTTCCCACAGCCACTGCCACATCCGCTGCCCCCCTGCCCTTTCCCGCAGCTGCCACCACATCCACTGCCCTTTCCCACAGCCGCCGCAGCTGCCCATACACCCCACGTCCAAGCGCAGCAACCATAGCGGCGGTGGAGCAGCAATAGGAGGAGGTCAAGCTCTTCAACCACTGGTCCTTCGACGGCATGTCCGCTGCCCTTTCTTCCACTCCCTATCCTTCTTTCTTGCCATTGCTGCTCCTCCGGTCGACTCGTCTGATCTGTGTGGCTAAGGCGGTGGGACACCTTAGCCCCCAAGACCTCCTTGTCGCCATGGCGACGCTTTAGCATCGCCATGGAGACACCTTAATAACTATGGTGATAACATATACACTAGGGGTCCACAAAATATGCTGCAAATGTTCCAAAGTAGTGATAGAGGTTGTACTACAAAAGAATTTACCTCGTTCAGCATCCTATGGAGCTCATCCCTGGCTTCAACAACACGGTCCCTATCATTGCTGTCCACAACAAAGATGAGACCCTGGGTGTTCTGGAAGTAATGCCTCCACAGAGGCCTGATCTGTTGTCATCAAGGCAAGAATAACTGAGTAAGACACTGTTTCAAGAAAAACCTGCAAATTTTCAAGAAACAACAGAGGAAGGTTTTCTATACTTTCCACAAGAAATAAGGAAATTAGACATACGATATAAAGTTGTCCATAGAGGAAATCAGCAACATCACATACTGGAAACAGATTTTAAAAAAATCGGCTAGAAGCTACATAACATGCAAGTATGCAACATAAAAATTCCAGAGCATGTGACCATCGTACCTTGTCCTGACCCCCCACGTCCCAAACAGTGAAGCTGATGTTCTTGTACTCAACGGTTTCAACGTTGAATCCTGCATTTGGAATGAAGTCAATACTGAGAAAAAAGCAAGCAGCCTGCAAGCAATGCCATTACTGATATTAATGGACACAATTTAGGATAGTCATTATCATTCACTCTGTGCATTTGTGATAACATATCTGGCTGATGTTGGCTAGAGTGGCTTTGAGTTTTGTCTATGCATTAGCTCCAGATATAACTGAATGAGCTAATTACAAAGTACGAATGATTTCTTGCTGACACAAAAAAATAGCCTACATGGTCAATAAGAAATGCATCAGTAAGTAAATTCAGGACTAACTTTGCTAGTATACTAACACTCAATTTGTTCATTTTTCCTGAAGCGTCCACATGGTTTGGGCGTCATTTAATCATGATCATGAATAGAATTGCATGGTGTGTACTGATTCACGTGCTATCTGCCTAGAGATTCCTACAATTGAATGAGAAAACGACATGTTGGTGTGATATTCAACTGGTAATTTTGTCGATATTTTCCATAAAGCTAGCTTCCATTCACATCTCACATTGACAACCATCCGTTGGTATGCTCACGCCATCAGGTGATCCCAACAAAAGCGAATATGTAAGATACGAATATGATGCGGTGCACTAGTGCTCACCGATGGTGGGAATGGTGGTGACGATCTCGCCGAGCTTGAGCTTGTAGAGGATGGTGGTCTTTCCGGCGGCGTCGAGACCCACCATCAGGATCCGCATCTCCTTCTTGGCGAACAGCCGGCTGAACAGCTTGGTGAACGTGAGCCCCATCTCTTCTCCCGCCTCGCCTGCAACACGAACACAATCCCCACGCGCAAATGCGACATCAGCTTCCGCACGCTTACGCTGCTAGATCTAACCGCAGGGCTTCAGATCCAGCTCCCAATCGAACAGCCCTGGAACCCTAGACCTCGACGCACGATCTAGAAGCCGAGCACGAGATCCGCAGTCGGATCCACCAAGACCGGCGCAAAAGCTCGGTGCAGAAATGGACACGGCATCCACAGAGATCCCCTAAACCGCGACGGGGCGAAATGCCCCCTCACCACCGCAGGCGAGCTCGCCTAGATCTCAGAGGCAGCGACGAGGAGAAGGCAGCTCCTTCCAAAACTAACCACACAGAGAGACGGCATGCGGATCCAGGGAGGCGAGCGGTGGAATGGGAGGGAGCCGCTCACCTGATCGGAAGTCACGATCGGCGGTGCGCTCGCCGGAGCCGGAGGAGACGGAGGGAACGGGGGAGAGGGAGCGAGGCGAGAGGCGACGGCCGACGGGTGCGGTGGCGTTGAGGCCTGTGGCGGTGGTGCGCGCTTTATTTATGCCAACCTCGTGCGGGTCGCGTCGAGTGAACGCGGGCGTCTCCCTCCTCACACAATTGGAATTTTCTTCGCCAAACTTCCCTTTTCTCTCGGAAAATCGATTCTTTTCTTTCCCACGTATATAAAAAGGGAAATTTTAGGACTGTTTGGTACCGCTCTAATTTTAAGATTTATGGTAGATCTAATGTTTATATAGCATAATAAAATAGTTTAAACTATTATTTTTAGTTTAAAATAAAAATTAAATTACTTAACTAAATACTATCAATCTATCCACATATCTAGATCCAGAATTTCTTGGAGCTAGATTGGACCAACTTCGAAAAATTCTGGATCTGAAGCTGTGCCAAACAGGACATTTCACATAAATTACAGTCATTAAGAGGTACCAAGACCGTAATTTTAGTGTTAATTTTGATATTTCTTAGTATTTGAGATACTGATATATACTAAAATTAACACTAAAATTTGTAGTACCTCCTCAAGTACTGTAAAATCATTTGTATAAAAATATATTTCATTTATTTAGATATTTAAATAAAAATCGAGGATTTATCCTTCTTGCTCATATGTCAATGACATAAGATCACTTCACATATCAGTGAAATGTGCAAGGTAAATCCTCAATTTTCTATGTAAATAGAGGGTATATAAATATAATACAATCTCTCAATTATATAATTACGTTTGTTTCATATTATAATTTTTTTATAAGTTAAATAAATTTATAAAAGAATTAATTAATAATTATAAGATCAAATTAGTTTTATTGAATCTTTCGTGAAATATATCTTAACATCATTATAATATATTTTAAAAAAATTGATCAAAATTTGATAGGTTTGATAAACAAAATTTAAGTAGCTTCTAATATAAATTAGAGAATATAAAACAGATTATTATCTTCGCCAAATATTACCATTGAGGTAAAATATTTTGGAATTTTCGGGCGATGAGCCCAGTGCATGCTAACTAATGAAACCCTTGCTATCGTATGTTATGATGTCTCAATTAAAAGAAACTAAGTTCACTTATTTTCTATTATGTGTATCAAAGTCTTATATTTATATCGTATGTTATTTTTACGTGTGTTAAATCATCGAATAACAAAGAATATGGAAGACAAATTTGTCGTTAAAAAACAGCAGAAACTAATTTAAAATGATTTATACAGTAAATCCGCAGAGCAACCAAGCGAGCACTTAATCTGTTTAGGATGGAACTAATACAGTAAATTATTTTTTAAACGGAAAATAATTAAACTATGTGTACTAGAATTGCCTATTTTATAGATATATTCCAGAACGTTAAACAGGGCGACTGCGATTGGAGTACAACTCGTTTTCCAGAAGAGGATAAAAGGGGCTTCGCTCGAAATTGGAGTCAATTTTCTCCGGTGAATCGTCGGGTGGAAGCTATGGAGACGATTGGCGACGTCGCCAGCGAGCTCGCCGCGCCCACCGTCCTCGCTCCTCGGCCGCCGCGCCACTACCCAGCCTACAACCCGGCGGGCACCTACGCGGCAAACGCGTATTCGAGGTTTTTGAGCTCGATTCCGCCCTTCCAGGCGCCGATCTCCTCCTCGTACAACGTGCCGCTGCACCAGCGTTATCCACGGCAACATCAATCTACCACCTCCTTCCAGGCCAACCCCGAGCTCCAAGGGTACGGGAACACCGGTGATCTTTCCGCCCCTGTCGCCCGCTACTTCTCGTCGCCGTTCGCCGACCAGCCGGTGTTCGCGCGACAAGTTTTCCTCCCGTCGCGGCCGCAGATGCACCCGGCCATGATGCAATATTACCACCACCAGCCGGCCGGCGTGGCCATGGAAAGAAGTCAGCCCTACCTCGAGTCCTATGATCCTGTACACGCGGTGCCCGTCGCCGCCGTCCCCGTCCACTGCGCCGCCGTTCCAGACGCGCCACCTCTAGAACTCGCCAAGATCGCTCGCCGGGACCGCGCCTCACCCCGCGAAAGCGCCGCCGCCGCCACCTCAATCACCGCCACCTCCTACCTCGCTATCCCGGACGCGCTGCCCAAAGAACCCACCAAGACCGCTCGCCGGGGCCGGGGCCGCGGCCGAGCCCGCGGCGCCTCCGCATCCCGGCAGACAGCACCTCGCGCACAACCGGCGCCGCCGTCCCACCATGAATTGCCGCCGCAGCAGCACGACGATCACATGCAAGAAGACAGCGGGAGCAAGAACCTGAAGGAGGAAGCGGCGGCCGGCGGCGGCGGAGCCGGTGCGGCTGAGCTGCAGGTGTTCCCGTACGCGGACACGAGCGCCATTGGGGTGCGGTTCAGGCCGACGGACGAGGAGCTCATCGCCTTCATCCGATTGAAGCACCAATACGGCCAGTTCGCTGACGAAATTTTCAAGGAATTCGACGTCTCCAAAGCGAACCCCTACACCCTCCAAGGTCAGATCGATCCACCAAAAAAATCTCTCCAAATCAAACTAAATAATCAAACTCCATTAGATCGGTTCTTCCAACTAATTGGAAGATACATGAACACACTGTGATCATGATCAATCCATCAAACATGAGTTCAAACTGCATCTTTTTCAGATGATTTTGGGAAGAGCATTGACGGGTCATGGTACTTCTTCTCGCCGCGGTACCGGAGGTACGACGGAGGCAGCCGTCCGGCGCGGGGCATCGCCGGGACAGAGGGCTACTGGAAGTCCACCGCAAAGGAGAAAGACATCGTCGACGGCGGCGGCAAGGTGATCGGCAAGATGAACACCCTCAGCTTCTGTCGGGGCAAACAACCGAAGGGGGTGCCGACACCTTGGAGGATGAAGGAATACCGCATCCCGTGGTTGCAGCTCAAGCCCAGTGGCCCCAGTCCTGACGGCTCATACACGCTGGTAAAGTGTGGTAACAATTGATTGCTTAGAGCCAGTTTGATACCCAAGACTAACAATATAAAACTAATTGTTAGTCTAGTTATTTAGGTGAGCTAATATGTTAGCTAATTGTTAGTCTATCAACCTATAAAACTAGACTAATATATGATAATAACAAACTTTAGACTATTACTCTTTGCGTCTTGTAGCGTGAGCACTGTAGTCTGAGTACTGTAGCGAGTGTAAAATTAACTTTAGACATCTATTAGTCTAAAGTATCTAAATATATATGAACTAATTTTAGCCAACTAATTATTACCTAGCTAACAATTAGCTAGCTGACTATTAGTTTTAGCCCATTAAATATACCCTTAATTCGTTTCTCCAATTCAATTTTTAGATCAAAAAATGTATAGCCGGTGTCCTCATCAAATCTTGTGGTGTTAATATATATTTACAGGACTTACTTTTCATGTATTAGTAATGGAATTAGTTAGAAGTTATTGTGTCATATGACACCAATGGTTATACGTTGGATCCACCTATGCCAACAATCGCAAATTCACAATCCTAAATTCGAAGGTAACATCACAAATGTGTGCAGATTGAAAAACACGGAGGTTGGATCCACATGTCATTGACACATTGCACGATGTTCTTGCTCTAGTGTTAGGTGACAAGTTGCCTGAAAGTAACAGTAAGACCACACTAGGGATCATGAAGGAATAATAATACAAGAGAGCTGCATGTGTTCTTTTTTTTTTCATGTAAGTTCCTGTTGAAGTGTCTGTCAAACTGAGTGTGTTGTTACAGTTAGGAGCTCACAAGCATCATCAGATCACCTCACCTTGCATGGTTTTGCAACCTTTTTTCACTGTCCCCTGAAGTTACTCTCTTTTCCTCTCTATATGTATCTTGTCAGTTGTCAGCTTACACGGTTACAACTTACAACCATGCTCCCAAAGGCATCACTGTTTTTTTACTCTCTGCAGCTGGATGCGTGGGCGCTCTACATATTGTACCTTAGAGATGGCCATACAAAAGCAGATGCCAGAAACGCTGGAAATACACAGGCAGATGCCAGAAACGCTGAAAATACACAGGCAGATGCCAGCAACGCTGGAAATACACAGGCAGATACCAGCAACGCTGGAAATACACATGAAGATGCCAGCAACGCGAATGGAGATGGAGAAAACATGGACCTGAGTGTAGATGACTACACTATATGGGATATGGACCTTGCTCCTGCATATAAAGACATTTTGTCATCAGAGCAAGGACATGAGCAGAACTTTTGGTGAAATTTAGCTAGAGGTCTCATCAGACAGTGATATGCAGTGTGTTTCACAGTCTGGATCTCCAGCACTGACATGCCAACCTTCTTTTTGTATAGGTAGTTACTAGGGATTCTTTAGTTGCATGGATTGGATATTTACCTTTTTCTGTTTTTGTTTTTTTCCTTTAGGCCAGATGATGATTTGGTTATGGACCGAAATTGATGGTTCTAAAATGTGCCAACTCTGTTGCCGATCAAAATATGAATCGTCAGCTCATGGTTGTGTTTTGTGCTCTTTTTTCCGTATCTTTCCTCGTTTAACATGCTAATTTAATAGTAATATTGTGTAGAAACTAGACCTAGTTTTCATATCTTTTCTCGTTTAATATATTATCGTATCATATTTTATCATATGTAACATATTATTTAATAGTAGAGAAACTATGCTAGTCGGAGCATTAGGACGGCTGATAAGTCTGCATTGCACATATGTTCAAATAAATTATTCTTTTCTGGCTTTATGCGATGATGTGTTTAAATGAAGCGATGGTTTTGATCAAGATACCGAAGTCTTGACGATTACTACATGCACGAGTTAACGTAACCTTGTATAATTAGGTCGTACGAATTTAACATAAATTCCAGCAAAAACAAACTGTTTGCTGCTAAAGTCCACTCAAATTCATGCTTCGCGTGCCACTGCGTCAGTAATGGCAGCGAAACAGGCCGGAGATTCCGTATATGGGCCGCCGCCTTCGCCGCCGCCGGCCCATCGACGAAGGCGAGACCAAACCTAGGTAACGCGTCGGATCGCTCCCTGGAAGCTCGAATCGAATCGGGAGAACGAGGAGGAGGCGACGGGAGGAAGAAGAAGAAGATGAAGGTTCGCGCGTCGGTGAAGCGGCTGTGCGCGTACTGCAAGGTGGTGAGGCGCCGGGGCATCGTCTTCATCCAGTGCAAGGCCAACGGCAAGCACAAGCAGCGCCAGGGCTTCTCCACGCTCG
>KE372711.1:334769-356619 GCA_000418225.1 Zizania latifolia | reverse complement strand
CCGACGACCCCCGCCGCCGCGGGCCAGATTCCTGAGTCCATGAAGAAGGGCGGCAGCATCATCGGCACCACCGCCTCCCCCTGCATCCGCCCCGCTCCGCCGGCTGCCAACTCCGCCGGAAACATGCACCGTACCGTACGTATGCTAGCTCGATCGATCTCTACCTAAGCTAGCTTCTCGCCAAAGCCTTCACGCGCGTCTTACCAGCAGCTCACTCACTGCGGCCGCCTTAGCCGCGCCGGCGCCCCCGCTGCTGCAAGTGGAATTAGAAGCTACCTAGATAGCTAGCAGTAGGGGTGGTGCTGAGCTAGGCAGCTAGCTAGTCCTAGTCCTAGTCCTAGCTAGGGCTTGGGCTGCAAGAGATCGAGCAGGACACAGCGGGTGGGAAGAGGAGAGCAGATGAGGTTGGGGATGAGAAATCGAGAATGGCCGAGGAGATGCATAAATAACGAAGGGACGGGTGGGCCGGCGAGGAGAGAGAAAGAGTATGTTAGCTCTAGAGAGAGAAAGCGTTTGCGCTTTGCTCGTTTGTTGGTGGCTGAGTGGGCCCACGTGTTGACTCGTCATGAGAGAGAGTGAGCCCTCAGTTGGAGGGAAGGCGTGTCTATATCCACTGTACTAACAAAACTTTTTTTAGTGTAAAAATATTTTAATCAATTTTAAATAGATTATTAGCATAAAAAATACAACAATACTTCATAAAAATGTTTTCATAAAAATGTTTATGGTAGATGAAATATTTTGTGATGTTGTTTGCAACATAAAAAACCAACTTTATGCAACATCTTTATTATTATATTTCAATAGTTGAAACTGAATGCTTCATACGTTGAGTAAAATATTTTAATCTAAATTTGACTATGTTTTAGCTTAGACAAACTAATTAGATAGTGTTACTCGATATCAGAAGCTTATTAATTATGTATTATTATTAGAAACAAATAAACTAAAAATTAAGTTTTTGTATGATAAACTTTAAATATAGAAATCAATTCTACATGAGAATAGGGAGTATCTACGTACAATGGGGGATACCGTGTTGGGAGGTGTAGGGTTCGTGGATCGTCCGATGGGGGTGGATGGACGGCTGGGATGGTGCCGACCTGCTAATACGTCGCCGTCGTAAGAGATACACCGGTGGATCGATCTGGGCTTGCTTGACTCGTGACAACTTTGGGGGAATGTTTGCACTTCAGTGCTAGCTCGTGTACTACTGTTGCGTGCTAGTAACCTTTTCGTTAGAGGGGAAAAAACATGTCGCAGTGGCTGCACGCCTAAATGGGTAATCTGTCTGAAAACGAAGGAAAAAAATCTTCCTATTCCCGTGATATTCATGTTATTGTCACCTAGAATATCACCTTGGTCAAAGAATGTAACCGCTTCAACCTATTTATTAGTTCTGTGGTTTTCGTCTATCTTGTTATGGAACTGTTTACACAGATCAGTTGGATTAGTTTTGGTGGTAACTTGGTCCCAACCATAGCCACCTAGACATGAAAGTGCTGGACTTTGAGATTTCCTACAGCGACATGTAAGCGTTGCTAGTGGTGCATTATCGGGAAACGGAGTAGGAATACACAAGAACTTGTAAGAGGGCAACCGGGTGTCATAGTCATGGAGCTACTTACTCCAATAACTTAATTATTAACGTTTTAAATAGGTTCTTACATGACAAATAAAAACATTAGTGTACATATTTTATATTTTTCTTATATTAAATATGGTTATGCTGCACTTATAATTAATGAGTTTGCATGCATATAAACGTATATAAGTTTAAAATGACCTTTCAATCATAAAAATATTAATAATTAGCATCCAAGAACTCTATAAAATGGAACTAGAAAAACAGAACGGAAAAAGAGATGCAAAAATGAGGGCGTAAATTTCTGCCAAAATGAAAATAAAGAACAGGTAAAAGGTAATTGTATGGCAAGTTAACTGCCAAAATTTTTCCTGTTGATTAGAATTAATATCATGCCCTGGCAGGATTGGGCGGCGGCTTGAGCATCACGCTATCTCCTTATTGCTATGAAATTATATAAAAATCTTTATTTCTTAAATAATTAGTTATGAATAGTTAGATTAGCTTTAGGCGCAATATATTTTTGGCTCTGCCCCTATACACTTATGCACTAGGTGGGAGTAATCACCATTGTTGCAGACACAGTGTGCTGCTCTACTTGGTGGCCTGTGCAATTATGTTCCTCAATGAGCTTGCCTCCTCCTTTGCGGCTTCCACCAGAGAGTCCTGCAGACACACCAGTTTATTCCACAATGTCATCATATATCAACCAAAATACCCAGCAATCGATTGTGCACTTCACATGAGCACATGTCCATGCTGGGGTATCCTTTCTCATTGTTACGCAAGAAATTCAGATGAGCTCAATGGAACTAAAGGACTATCACACGGAATTCGTCTCTTGCCAATCCATTAAGAAGTGTGTAAACTGTCTCATGGTAGAGCATTCAGAGCAAATTCCTCTTTTATTTGTGTTCTGTAAATACATATCAGGTCCCTGATTGTGGAAGGTTCCTACGGGTTTTGAATTAGTTCATGTCAAATTCGTATATTCCAAACGTGACCTGTTTCCATTTCAACTGATACAGTACCTGTGTAGTGACTAGGCGTAGTACTGTTTTCTTGTTTGACTCTTGAAGCTCACCGGCAATCAAAACCTCATCCAATATAAAGTATGCCTAGAAACAAGAGTCCAACTGCTTTAGCAATTTGACAGGCATAACCATCTAATCAAAAGAAGCAAGTACCTTATGGAAGTTGAATATCAGGTCAAGTTCGCAGACCTGCAACATGGGAAACACACAGAATGTAGAATGAGAAAAGAAGTTTCAGAATGCCTGCTAGGACAACAAATTGGGACAATATCATATCAAGGTATTTCTGTCCAAGAGCTTACATTGCCAAAATACCGGTCCAGTATCTCCACATAATGATGAATGATTTGAAGAGTTTCAAGTTCATTATCACCAGCATCAATGCACATGCAGAAGTAAAGGCTTGCATACCTGCAGATGGTGCGAAACAGCTTGATGCAATCAGAAAATCACAAATGTTTCATGTCAGACAAACGACATAAGCATGTGATTTAGCACTTTAGCTGTTAACAGTACTCGCAAGCAATCAGAAAATAACATTAGGTATAATCAGAACTCAGTTGTACCTCTTATATACAACTCTGTATCCATGCCAATCAACAAAATTGCACATCTTTGGGCCTCTTGACAGGACGAGCGTACTTATTTCTTTGATAACCTTTACAACGAAAGTAAATTATTATCTCGCTCAATTTTTACCCATTAGATAGAATGATCAATTACGGTAAACATGTTCTGATGTGTGTTGAACTGTTGATTCTTACCTTGGATCTTTCCTTCTGAGGGTATGGCTTGTACCATTTTGTCAACCTCACCTTCCCTTGTCTGCTGATTAGGAGCACAAAATGTATCTGACAAGAAAACAGATAGCAATGTCATATGGAATCCTCTTGTCTGCTCTCCAGCATCAAAAGCATCATCAAGAGACAAGAGCTAATGCTGAACCTAAAGATCATCCAACAACTAATGATGATGTAGTGCATATCAAGAAAAGATAATGGCATGGCCAACAAGTATGGTCCCAAGTTCGTTCCCAACGGCATGCAACTGTATGGCATTTTCTTCAGTAATCCCAAATCTGGGAGATCATGCAATCTCACACACATTGGGAAAATTCCAACCCCAAACCAAATTTGCGATCTATCTATAACAATTATGGAATGTGCTACGGATCTCAAGCGACCTTCCATTCCGGTAAGAGGTGCCACCAAAAATTGTCGTCTAGTTTTAGAACTAGAGAAAAGGAAGGGGCATGGAAGAGCAGCAGTCGAACCAAATCTAAGGGGCAAGAGTCGGGTTGCAACTGGATTACCATGACGGGCGACGGCGATGGCCCTGGATTAGCTCCGATTTTGAAGGGTGGCCGGCGTTGGTCGCAGCCTGTGGAGACGATCGCCCGCGGGAAGAGAGAGAGAGAGAGAGAGAGAGAGAGAGAGAGGTCTCCACGAACTGTTTCGTTTCTCTCTTTTTTTTTAGCTCCCGCACCTGGGTCCCCCAGTCTAGTCTATGATCCATGGGGCCCACGTATGGCTCTACAGATTATTTGGAACTGCTTAAAATAACTAATATTATAAATTATAATATAATCTGATTATCGATTGGCATGGTTAATAATTGAAACCGCTTAGCGAATATGATTATATTATCATAAGTTAAGAATGAAAAGACTTGAATCAATTTAGCAGTAATTTAAAGCAATTTTAAAGGGTAAGAGTATAAAATCGTGGTAATTTAGCAGTAATTTAAAGCAATTTTAAAGGGTAAGAGTATAAAATCATGTCGGCGATGCAAATAATAAGTTCATCCATTCCCAGATTATGATTATTCCATGGATACAAATAATTTTTCTATTTAGCAAACAATCAAATAGTGATTTAAGATTTTAAGCTGTCCCAAACATGCCCACGTGTCTGCCAGCAATTCATGTAAGTTAACAGCTCGAAACAGAGCATTTCGGAGGGCTAAAACACAAGAGAGGTATTCTATGGACATCTAAAAAAAATCATCTTACTACTGAACTCGCAAGTCTCGCATACTTAGATGTTCCAGGATAATTAAACAACATAGTAAAAAAATCAATCATCAATGCATTTCCATTTTGATGCCATGACAAGTATGAATCACTAGGCATTGCAAGCGTGAAGTATCTTCTCAGGTATTGGCATTTACAACCAACAACATTACAACAAGAAACATTCTTCCCCTACTAGAAGGGTATATGAAAAATACATGGAAAGTGGTTGTGTGTGCATTGGGTGGTAATCTTCCCTTGTTGATATTCACTATTATGGGACAATCCCATTTGCACTCATTCTGATTTTCTTGATCTTGCTCAGTACCAAGTGAACAGCGTGATCTTCAGAAATGAACAACAATCCCCGGAATAAGTGAACAAGACAGTATGGACGAAAACTTGGCACCGCTCACGTTACCAGTTAACGCTTAAAGTCTTTTTTGAGATGCTTTGACATCAGTCGCCTCTTGGGATTTGCAAAACGGCAAGAACAATAAGCATCAGCATGAGTGCACCGCAGACGAATCCCATCATCACAACGTGCTGTTGAAAACTGTTGCAAGCAGAGGGTCCTGGTAAGGCATGCGTCAGTAAGAATTATTCTAGCTACTGATGGGATAATACGATACAGCTGTGTGATACATCTGAATCATCATATTTCTTGGCTCATGTCAAATGCTTGCTGTTGTTGAAATGATGGCATCTTAATTTTGCGGAACGAGGCACATCGGTCTTTCTTCAAAGGAATCAGTTTACCAGAAAATAGACTGCCAATGACCCAGCTTGCCGGCTGCAAGAAAATTTGAGAATAAGTACTAAAAAACAATAGTGTACGTGTTTGAAGAAAAATTGAGAATCCTTCAAATGGTGAAATGGATGGTAAAACCAATATTCATGCTTTCTATGGTGTGAATCAAACACATTTAGGAGGGGGAAGTTGGTTGACAGGTGGTAGACAGTGATTCAGATGGATGCTGTAAGTTACCTTAGGTATATTTACCTATTCAGCTAGCATGCAGACATTCAGAAAAGATTAAGATACTCTACAGCTCTAGACTATTGAGTTATAGTTGTTTAATGCTCAATTCTTATATCGGGAGTGGAAGTTCTATATTAGAAATTCAACTAACCACTGTTTTTATGTCATGCTCAAGCCCACAATGGCTTAGATGGCGTGATGTGCTTGCCTCATTTGCTACAAGAATGATCCCACATGAAGAGCTTCTATCGTTCAAGCTTTGAACTAATCCCTGTAGAGATACAAAAACTTGGCCACCTCCATGCTACGCAACACAAATATAATATAAGGGACACATCATGGAGAGATAAGGATTAGCCTTTGTACAAATTTTAAATGGTTACTGTGAAAATCAAATTCATCCAGCAAATGTTATTCGGCATAATCAACTTAAAAGTGAAATAATTCAGGTGAAGACTCTCAAAAGATTAGTTATAATTAACAGAAGATGCCATTGGAATTTTATTTGATTAGCAAACCCTCAATCACTTGATTAGTTTACAGTGTGGCTATTCTTGCAGGTTGCAACATACCTTGATAATGTTGGAAAATTTTGAACAGAAGCTGATTTTCCCAAGGATCATGAATCCTACTCCATCAAATAAAAATTTGTTGTTTTTTAGGTGAAGTGACTGGTCAAACATTGAATTACTCTTCATTGCATGCACTTGTCGAATAACATACCTAGAAAAAGGATAGAGCATGGCAAAAAAACTGAGCATCAAGAACAGAGCACTACCATATTTCACATAGACAATAAAGTAAGGTCGTTTGATGAATTATTAATTTCTCAAAATTAAGCTAGCACAAATGTTCATCGACTATGTTTGAGAAAGAATCAACCAGTTGGGCTTTTGATGAAAGAACATATATGTACAGTAGCTGGTTAAAAGAATAATGTTGGCTATGTATGTATTGTGTAGTTAGGCTTATGATTTAGTTGGCCGGGTTGGCTTAAGAGGCCAACCAAATTTTATTAGATGAAGAAGAAAGAAAGTACAAAAATTTACATCGGCAGGAGGCTACCGAGGCTACTGAAGAAGAAAAAAACACACGGCATGCCCCCAAAGGGTTCAAAACACAGAGGGAAGAGTTACATCAGACAAGTGAAAACTCTGAGCTTGCTCTAAACACAGAGGCTTATGATTTACAGCATGGGAAATTAAGATAGTTAATCATGTCAATGTTGCATAATTCTTTATGAATAATTAAGGACATCAATACGAAATTTCTGACCTTTTACAATATATGTGTCAAATTATAATAGACTGAATAATGTAGTTATTAATAACTCTAGAATCCATAGATACTTCAGAGAACCACCAATAAAATGGCAGATCTTATGGAAATGTCATAAATGATTACTATTCCTTGATTACTTCATGAAAGATGTGCAACACTGAAGCTCTATCAACAAATATGAAAACACCAATTCAAAACTACATTTTCAGAGGATAGGCATCATGCAATTCAAGTAGATTGTCTTACTTTCCAGGTGGCAACATGACACCAGATTGAAGAGAATCAAAAAGCCAATTGGGATTCAGCATCCAGGAATTGATAGCACAGCCGTATAAGAACTTAGCCGTTGATACCTGTCACAACAAATGCCTGTGACACATAAGTGCAAAATATGGTCCAAATATGAATGGGCAATTTTAAATACATGTGAGTGTATTCTCATCATTTGTAATAATCAATAAACAGTTACCACAAAAAGGAAATGGACTAACAAACCTTTTTAGGAGAAAGAACTATGGGAATCTTCCTTGCAAGCTCTGCCAGCTTGCTTCTTTTATCAAGTGGACAGGGTGGCACTTTAGAGAGAACATAACCTCCAAATTTTTGGATTAATGACTCAATTTCTTTTTCCTTGTGACTCTGAAATCCAGTCAACAAAAAATCTAGACCATGAAATATGGCTTCTTTATTATCAATGTACTTCCTGGACTGCAATGTGTCAACGGGTCTGCTACCTGACCCTGAAATACTCAACAGTAAGGATCACTAAAATGACTAATGATTGGAAAGGTATTACTAAGATGTATGCGATAAATGATAATTGATAAGGGAAAACTTACAGCTGAACCGAGATTGAGTCTGCATCCTTCTATTCTTCTTGGTTTTCCCGGTATTAATTATAGCTTCTGAAAATTGGACTCTCTTTCTTTTAAGATTATGCTTAGTGTTTTGATGCTCACTAGAACCCTGATCACAAGATGACTTCTTCTGGATCTTAGGAAATTCTTGCAAATTTCCAGCTTCAACACTATCTTCTACAAATAGTTTAGAGGCTTGCACGCGTCGAATCTTCTTGTTTAAAGTTACTGCTGTGAATCTTTCCTGCTGACAAACTGCCACATCAACATCATTATGAGTTCCGCTACCTCCTGATATATATGATCTAGGTGCTATTGTGCTAAAAGGCCTGAGAGAACTGTATTTCCTGATTAAAGGCCTACAAGATGGACCAGCTTCTCCCTCAAGGTCCTGCTTCATGGGAGATTCTTTGGGATTGACGAATTCTTCCTCCTCTTTACTTTGTTTGCATTCAGGAGCCTGACTAGGGGGTCCTTCATTGCAAGATATGCTACATGGAACAATGGAACAAAGAGGATCCACAAGTGACAAGCTTGAGCATAGTACTTGAGAACACAACTCTGCAGCTTCAGCACCTTGATTTTCCTCACAGAAACCTTCAGTTTTGTGGAGAAAAGAAGCTCTTGAAGATGCAATCATTTCCATGGATACAATTCTAGATGTAGAAGGGCACTCGTGCATGCTATCCATTGACTCAGAAATGAAGCTAGTTTCTTTGTCGAACAATTCCTTTACATGCTTCCTTGTACCAACATTTGTCTGCGCAGCAATTACTCCACCTTCCTGGAAAGAAAATTTATATTACAATGTGACAGATACAGAAATAGATGAAGTTTATTTTGCATCAATACCATTTGATGCTAAAGCATTTGATTGGCAACAAAGTTACCTCAAGGATATTGTGCCTTCTTACTGGAATCCCCAAGCTTCCAGCAAAATTAACATTGTTTTGGGCCAACACCTGGTAAGCAGTTTCCTTATTTCTCAAGCATGAGATTCCTTTATCTAGAGCTGTCTGATTTACAGAATCACAACCTTGAGTCAATTCATTACATAACATACCAGCTGAGCCATTGTTTGCTAAAGAATCAGATACATGGTCATTAGCATCACAATCTTGGCCACAACATCTTATATTTTGTTTCTCAGAAGAGCAAATCTCTAAGATGTCTTCCCCATCACATGTGCGAGAACTAGTCTGAGAGATTTTCTGTTTCAAATCGCTTATGTTCTGACCTTGAGATATGCAAGCAGTTTGAACAAGAGACAGGCCAACATCTTGGAATGCGTTGAGCATTTCAGTTTCATCCAATTCTGCAAGTCCATCAGTTTCATCCAGATCACTTACAGAGGATCCGTAAGAATATTGTGGCCCCTCAAGAAAACACTGTTTCCGAGCTTCTTTCACATGTAGAGCAGCTTCTAAGGCTTCTGTAGCCAGCTTATCAGACTGAGAATCAAGAAGTATCATCTCCACAATAACCATGGCTTCAGAGGCTGCAATAGATAGTTCAACTGCATCGTTTACATCTGCATTACGGAGCTTCTGAACATCAACCTTTCCTCCAGACGGTTGTCTTCTGAGTCCTTTGGAATCGCAGGATTTATCGATTTCTCCAGTAGCTATTTTGCACATTTCTTGGAGATCTTTGCCTTGTGATTGATTTTGTGGCACTGCCCTGATCTCTTGTGCTTGGTCCTCAATACAAAAGCCATCTAACCCTCTGCATGTACGAGAGTTTAGAATATGGGGTTTGTCATTGGCTTGAGTTGAGGAGAGTTGTGCAGCACTTTCTGAAGAAAGATGCAGGGAGAAAGGCACTACCTGTAGGGTGTGGAGGGAAAACATTCAAAATATGTTATGACTTCACAGAACAAGAGAATATTTGACAAATCAATATGCTCAAACAAAAGGATGTGCGACCACTGGACAAAGTAATAATATTAAGGAGAAACTGGCATAGTACATCGTATGCAAATATTTATATATCCAGGATTGAAGTCTACATACGATTAATTGATCGATGTCTGAGTAAAACCAGTAGGAGAGGCTCCTACTGAGGGTTGTATATTAAAAGACACGGTCAAAGGCCAATAAGCGTACAAACGGGAATAAGAGAGAAAAGGAGAAGGGGGGAGACGGAGAACAATTAAATTTGATTAAACCAACTAAATATAGGGTATTTAAGCTCTTCTAGGAATCTAGCAGATTGGACAACAAGTCCATGCTTGATGTTCTCTCTCCGATTTGGCAAGGATGCTCTCTGGTTCTCAAAGATGATATGGTTTCTGTGATTCCAATTTGTCCAGGTTCCGACTATGATAACTTCCATGAAGAAATTTCTGCCAAAGTCGGTTTTTGTGAAAGAGACTAAGAGAGCATGTGGTAGAACAGCAAAGCCAAATTCCAGGAGAGATCGATTGAAAACCAACATTCAGCGCTAAACAGGCAAGTGAAGAAAAGGTGATAAGCTGTTTCTTCCGCATTCTGGCCACAGGGTACACAGTTGTAGTTGTTGTCCTCAATTTTGAATTTCTTCCTTCTCAGGATGTTTCTTGTATTTAACCTGACCATTATCAGCAGCCAAAAGAAGACTCTGAGTTTGTAGCAGCATCTTGACTTCCAAATCCACGTAAAAACCTGGGGAGGTGTAATATGCTTGTAGGGAAGATTGTAGAATCTCTTTGAAGAGTAGCTGCTTGAGCCCCAGATATATGACCAGCTATCTGAAATGGATGTATTTGGTTGAAAGTTCCTGAGAATTGTCTGTAGTTGACTGTGTAATTAATTGATCAATTATGTTACAATGACATTGACAGGAAACTATTTGTAACTTATGTTCTTGCAAAACCAATATGATTTTTCTTGTTGTTTCTTCATAAACAACCTTCTTGGTTATGATTAGCTTCTTCTGGAACTTTTCTAGAATGAATATGCTTTTCTAGGAACATGGAACATTTTCAAGTCAATGATGGCATGCATCCAGAATTCATGCAATCCAAGTAAGGAACAGCATTCCTAAAACTTACACTGCCACTGCTTGGAGTAGTTCCAGAAGGTGTACCCTCATCTCCCGACAAGTGCAAACGAAACCCACTGCAACTAGTAGTATCCGCCATTGCGATATGTTGCTCTTGTGCAAGATCTCCAATAAACACACAATTCTGCAACTCAAGAAAGAACCTCAGTCATTGGAATATTGGATCATAACCAGCTGTGCACCAAGAAATATTGGTATATGCATCAGATATTTAGATTAGATTCAGCATGACTCGTTCCTACCAATTATTGGCTTCGGTTATTATCACTAAAGATTTTCGCCGGATCATTATCGCTAAAGAAGTGGTGACCAGGCAAGCCGGGGTTACTAAAAAGAATCAAAGATGAACTAAACCCCCACCAGATTGCCACCAACCAACGCAAAAGGAGAAAAACGAGGAGCACCTCACAGGACGGAGACGAAACGACGGCGCTGTCCTTTTGGTGTTCGCCAACTGCCGGCGGTCGATGCGGCTGAAGCCATTGAGGGAGATAGGCAATGTCCTGAACAAATCAACACAACTCGCTGAGAATATTCGGAGAGGAACAACAGTTCGTGCCTCACAAACAAAATCACTCGGCCGCTCCGGCCAAATGCAGCGGGGGGCGCCGCGCGCCCGAGACAGAGAGAGAGAGCCGGGGGAAGAGGGGAGGTGGGGGGGTTACCTCGGAGAAGCGCGGGGAGTGGTAGCCGCAGGTCGACATGGCGGCGGGCAGACGCCGGGCTCGCCGCCGCCACGAGAAGACAGATGGCCAGATGGGGCGCGAGGGTCTCCCCCTCTATTTCTTTTATTTTTTCTTCCAATTTAATCTGAAAATAAGGATTCGCGCCAGAATTCACTGTGAAGGAGGGCTTTTCTGCGAGGAATTCCACAGTTCTGTCTGACAAGTAGGCCCCACCTAGCTCTCAAATACTGCTAGCTATACACAAGCAGGTTTCACGATAATTGAATCAGTTTTTACTACTACGGTTTACTAGTTTTTTACTCTCCCCTAGCAACCGGTTGGTAATTGAATTAGTTTTTACTACTACGGTTTACTAGTTTTTTACTCTCCCCCAGCGACCGGTTTATAATAGCTCTCTCGGCAACTACGAGTCTACAATTAGTAGTTGCGATAACTAAGATAATTATTAGAGTGATTTTGTTATTAATCTATATATTGGTGATAAAATCATAAAATTATAATAAGTAGTAAAGATAACCACAGATGATCTCATTTGAACGGTATATCCATCAATTCGTAACCGTATGTAACCGGTCCAAAAATGATTTCATTAATCTAAGCGTAACTCGTGCGGCTGATGCTCGTGCAGGTGGGTAGCTCTGCTTCGACAAGTGCGAGCTAATTTACTGGTTACCGTTTTTAACCACACTGATTAGGGTAATCTCTTCGCATCATTTATGAATGTTTCTTAGAACTATACTCAACAACACCATATCTACATGGCCAATTATTAGGGAGAAGGAGAAGAAGAAATGTGATCTTGTACACGAGGCTAAGCTCGGGTTCGAACTCTCATGTGAAACCCTACGCCAAAACTGGTCATCGAAGCCGAAACGTCCCAAAGTTACACAAAACATGAACACTGCTGCAGCAACGAAGGCACACCACCCATATCTGAAGATGAAACAGAGATGAGTGTCGATGCTTGCTTCAACATCACGAGCTCTTCAAGTCCGAGAGTGCAGTCTTGGTGGCAGCAGAAATAACAGCGTCTGAAGCGTTCGGCAGGTAATAATATTTTCCTGGGCAAAGCAAGAAAAAGAGTTTAATATCAGGAGATTTGTGCACAGTAGTGTTCGTAATTAGATCAATTGGCAGATCAGTATTTTGGTGCTTAGTGACGTAGATGGCGGACATCTATTTGTGTTATTATTACAAGGTTACCTCCAGTCAAAATAGGGGGTCGTTAGATTTGTGCTCTAACTCGTACAATCATGGTAATTGTGTGCTAAGATCCAGAAAACAACAAAAGAAAATTGTGTCCTACAGCCTACGGCGTTAGATGGAGAAGTATATACTCCCTCCTATTACAAATGTAAGTCAATATAACCTTCTTGACTATTTCTTAAGTCGATTTAACATTCTTAACTATTTCTCGTTTTGAAGCTTCTAGACACAATTTATCTTTTCTTCCCTATTTACTATTGCCAAACAAATACTATATCTTTCACAAATAAATGACTCATCCTTTTCAATATAACTCTAATAGAGTAGATTAATAAATGAAGGGTACCAAAATTATTTGACTTGTTCTTAATTCTTGTGTAATAATCTAAAAGGCTAAAACGCTAATATTTGGAGTGAGAGAGAGTATCGCCTAATAATTCAAGAGATGTCATGTCGAGAATACCTTGGGCAACCCTTGCAATTTCCTTGGCAAATCCTGTGGATACAAACTTGTTCTCGGTATCAATGACAAGAAGTGACATTCCTGCCTTGTATATTTTGCCAGCCACCTCAAGTATCTCATCCTTGGAAAAGACAAATATCATGACAGCTTTAGAATGGTGGGTACAGGGTTCTAAGAAAGCAATTTGGAAGTAGTTTAAGTATTTCTTTTTAAATAAATACTTTCCATATCATGCTGTATTATGGTGTTAGATAGGAGTTGTACCTTTAATTCTTGAGAAGAAGGTCTTGGTGCATCTGCAGCAGCTTCTGGATCAGTCGATCTCTTCAGTGACACATTAGCTCTTCCATCGGTGATTGCAACAATCATGATACGTCCAACATCACCACTCTTTTCAGCATTCAACCCTACTCTGACAGCCTTTGAGGTAGAAACCACATTGTTATTCAATAAGTATAGCATATAGCAAAATTCAAGGCAGTGCTTAGTTCTTACTGTACTAAGGCCGTGAGCTAAAGGAGAACCGCCACCACATGGTAGCTTCTCGAGACGTTTGCGGGCCATTGCTATGGATCTTGAAGGCGGAAGTAGAACCTCAGCATAATCTCCACGAAATGGAATGATTGAAACCTGAGATAGATGTCAAGATACAAAGCTAAGGCTGTTCAGTTTAAGAATTGATAGCATACAAGCTAACCATATAATCGTATACCTTTTAGACATAAAAAAGACACATCTGACTACTCTTGTGCTCCTCTTAATTGTGGCAGAGCTCCTTAAAAACATACATCTCCAGGGGCAAGGGGAAACACAGTTGAAGGTGGATTACAGGGTAACAAGGAGTAATACCTGATCTCTGCTTGTGTAGCTTTCTGCAAGCAACTTCAATGCTGCGCCTTTCGCATTCTGCATGCGATTCAGAGCCATGCTACCACTCGCATCCACAACAAATATGACCTGTCAAAAAGTAATTCCGCAGGGCAGTTAAATCTCATGATTGGACTACAATGTTTACTGCACAACCAGGGTAGGGCAAACAAATAGTTTGATAGTTCTAAAGGTTTGGAGAGAGAGAGAGTGATTTACCAGTGCTCCTGCTTTTCGAGCCATTCTTTTAGCTCTCATGTCAGTTTTTTCAACAAAAACTTTTCTTTTGCTGTCATGATATTTCGCTCTTCTCAGTTTCTGGTATGGAGCAGCTGCTCGAAGCGTCGCATCAACAGCTAACCTCCTTACTGGACCCTACAATACAATTAACTGCTTATATTAGGAGCCCATTTGTGAGGAGGGTGCAAGCCAAGAAATAAGATGGGAACAACATGCAATGGAACACTGCAGTACAGGACTGTAGGTGTTTGATATATCAAGTAAAGAGAATGCCAGGACACAGCAAATGGATCAATAGGCAAAACAAGGAACCCATTTCTAGATAGGGAGAAGCTCTAGAGCGCTACAGGTATTGAATTAAGAGGAAAACAAAGATTTGGATCCAGAGATCTTGGTACAATAAGTGATTCAAGAAATTTACCTTGGGAAGCATAGGTTTTACATATCGGCCCCTATCTTCTGAGAATATGACATTTTTTGCTCGCCCAGCTTTTCCTCGCCGTCTTTGTGCTTGCTGAGCAAAGAAAAGGAGTTTATCATCTACAATACCACCATCAGCATCAAAAATGAACTCCTCAGGTATCTGTTGTTCCTGTTGTTCATTTTCTTCATCATCGTCCTGTTCAAGAGTACCGCTAATGAGCTCCGAGAAAACAAATGAACAAGACATCAAATATCAATTGTTGGATAATATATATTAACCTCTTGGTCATCCTCTTCCTCATCTTGATCTTCTTGAGAATCTTGATCCTGTGGTGGGGGTGGGGGTGGGGGTGGAGGTGGAGGTTGTTGGTTTTGCTGCTCCTGTGGATTATCAGATAGAGTTGATCGAGGTAGAATAACTAGCTCTACCTGTAAGAAGGTAGCATACATGTCAGATATCTAACTTTATTCAGAATATACAGCCAGCATGGCAAAAGAAAATTGTGAGCCATGCAAGGGCAAAATTTGCTTTGCTGTGGCATTTACATACTTGCAAGTTTGCAACTTTCTAATTTGTTCTTAACAAGTCATGAATTCACGATGCATGGTTCCTTTGGTACATTTGAGTAAAGAGGATCAAGAAAACGAATAGTTATCAACAGAATTTACAGGGGTGTCTCACTGTATTACACAATGAAAAATTCACAGGCATAAGTATACTTAACAGCTTTCTTAAGGTCATCCACATATACTTTTTCACGCCCTTCCATGGCAGCAAGACATTTTGCCACTCGAGCAGCATACAGCTCAGCCCGGTGCCCCTGCAAATGAGTGTCAGATTTATATGTTTACTATGAGAACACATCCATAGTCCATACTACCTACATTTGGAATTACATCAATCACAAAAAAGTGGCATCGATGTCTCAAAAACTATGATTACTTTTGGTGTTACATTAAGTCATTAACCACATGTTGCACACTAGACCAGTATAGTATCTAGACAAGTCCTTTATACTAACTGGAAGTTCTCCTAGAAGTCCCCACATTAATCAGAAAAAGCTAGGAATCCTCACATTAATAGAAAAAATAAAAATCTTAAGCATCTGTGGCATCTACGGCTGAGATCAGATATAATGGAATACATGTACTGATGACATACAAATACTCATTTGTAACACGTATAGGACTCCAGTGTGGATTGCAAGGTTAAAACATCAACTGTACACAGGTTTTAGCCACATTGCCACATATGATCAGAATGCATGAACACGGGGTACAGACTACAGACCAGAACAGGACAGTGCAAAATTTCATCAAGCTCCTCACTCAGCTTATGCCAGCAGAGCTCAGAAATCCTTTCACTGGAGTATCATCAATGTCCAACAAAGTAAACTAACCTGACAGCCACCACGTATAGCTTCCATGACAAGATATTTGAGCTGTTCTGTGCTGATTACAACATCCTTCAGATACTCTCTTGCCAAAATTATCTGTGATACCATGTATTGCCTGTGAGATGAACAGTACATAATATTGCTTTCAACTAAAACTCCCTCATAGCAAGTTTAAGTCACTCTTCACATTTCATAGTCTTCAATGTGGGGCTTTGATCTTTTTTTAAATAGTGTACTAGTAAAATAATAAAAGTTATGTACTCCAAAAGGTATTGTCAACAAAATTATGATGCCATTATTTTTGTGTGGCCAGTCTATACACCTTTTACATATACTAAAGGTTGAAGTTTCAAATGTTAGACCAGACAAAATATGTTTAATGGCAGAGCGCAGAGGGAGTATAATATAAATGTGGGTACAGCCAGTTAATCGGCATAAATGGATCATGGATGACATTGGGATTTCAAAATACATAACCACAAATGTGTAGACTATGAAGGTAAGAGAAAAATATATGGAAATGGTACAAGTTGTACTTAGGTGTGAAAACATCAACTTGTTTGTCTGATATGATTGTTTGTTTATCTGCTGTAAGCATAAGTGTTGATATCACTGACATACTAATAAATCTACATATTTTGCGATAACTTACTGATTGGATATTACTGTTCTGAAGAAAGTTTTGTGTGCAATACAGAGAAAATGATAACAGAAGCTAAACAGTGTCTGCACCCTATTATGGTTCAATAAAGGAGGTATCTTACAGGCTTAGAGCCTTAGTATAACTGTATCAGTTTTACCTGGGTTTTTGCAACCTCAGTTTCTTCTTCCACCATTTTAAAAACCTCTTTGCTGGACTCCTGAAATTGTGTGGCAATATCCACAGCTGCCACACGATCATCAAAAGTCATTGGAAGATCAGCGCTGCAACAAAACAACAGTATGTCAATGAGCAATTTATGGACTATGGTAATTCATAAATGCAGTGAGAATTTCCCTATGTTAGCCACACCAGCCCCTGACGAATAAGATAATAAACCTGAACTTGGTTAAAAAGAAGCAAGTGAACGAGCAATACATAGTCTAAAGTACCTTAAATTAATTGCAATACGATCAAGTAAGTGTTCACGTACAGATCCTTCCTCTGGGTTGTAAGTAGCAATTAGAAGTGGTTTGCACGGATGGCGAAAGCTAATGCCCTCTCTTTCCACAATATTAACTCCCTCCGTCAAGACATTCAGAAGTAGATTGCTTATGCCCTCGTCCAAAAGATTTATTTCATCAACATAAAGAACACCTCTGTGAGCTTCAGCAAGAAGACCCGGTTGAAACACAGTAGTTCCTGATCTCACAGATGCTTCAACATCGACTGATCCAATTAGCCTATCCTCTGTAATACCAAGTGGAATCTGCCAAGGGAAAACCTGCAGGGTTAGTTTAACTAACAAGGGAATGGCGAAAGTATTGAAAAAAATAATCTGGTGTGGTATACCTGCACAAAAGGTGTTTTGACAATCTCAGTCTTTAAGTTACCGTCAGCATCATATTGAAGTTGGTCAGATAAACCATCCTCCCATCTGTAATAAGCAGAAAACAATCAAGTCAGTTGACCTGGACATGTGACAAACACTTCAGAGATGAAAGTGAACAGTCCTAATAGTAATTGGTTTAAAACTTCTGGAGGTGAAAAGAAGAATCTCAGTGCTTAAAGCAGAAGTCCTGAAAACATTATTAGAATGAGCATTCGGGAATCTTACTCTTCTGGGAAGTTAGGGTCAGCATTTGCAGTCGAGCCTACAACCACTTCAATAGGTGGAAGCATAGCATGCAAGCCACGAGCCATCACCGTCTTTGCTGTCCCACGCTTCCCTGAGATAGCGATGCCTCCAATCTCACAATCAATTGCCCCAAGCAGCAGAGCAGTTTTAATTGCATCCTGGAACACCACAACAGACTCAAAGTTAGAACAAAAACAAGGACCACCATAATTCAACGCCGGAAACACTTGAAGGAAAACCAAAGCTCGAAACTGATTATTTGTGTTAGTTTATTACTTTATTTCAGCTTCAAAGAACATCACTGCAGAATAACTCATGGTAAAAAAGCATAAGGCTCCCTCAGAACGCAGGGATTTTATGGGAGTTTCATGGGAATTAGTTCAATTCCGGTGAAAACCTTTCAAAAATTCCCCCATTCCAAAGGAGGCCATAATATTTCTGCAATCGCCTTGACTTGATGTAAAATCTGTACTGATAGCTACATGTACACTGATTCGCTGAGTCTACTCGAAGTGACACACTAATACACACTACTGTGGTCGCTTACACTAGCACGAGATACAACAAAACCGAAATGCATTTGTTGAATCGCCCGTGTAACTCCATTCGCACGACGAAATGCGTCAAATCCCACAACGAGGGCAACCGCTACTCAGCACTTCAGCAGCAGCGATGCGGAGAAGCTACGCATATGCAGAGAGAGAGAGGTGCTCACCTGCCCGACAACAGCGGCCAAGGGGAAATACTCCCTCCCGTACTGCTGCCCGGTGCCGCCCCTGGCCGAGGGGACGGCCCCGTTGGTGGAGTCGAGGACCTCGGAGGGCGCAGCCGAGGCCGCGGCAGCGAGGCGAGCCGTCGGGAGAGGAGGCTCTCTCAGCCGGACTCCCCGGGAGGCGGCGGAGTGGTACGTGGGGAAGCGGTGGCGAGGCGGGAGGCGCGGGAGGGAGGCGGAGAGCGCGGTGGCCATCGCCATGGAGGGAGGCCGAGGTGCGTGCCCGCGTGGCGTCGGTGTGTGATAAGAGAGCACTCGCTTCCCTCTTATCTGATTGGCTCCCGGGGGATTCGCATGATCGCATCGCGCATCTCGACCGCAAGGCTCAAGCCCAAGAGGAGGAAGAGTACGGGAGGGCCGTCCGATCAAAAATAGATGGTCGTCGTGGCCTCGAAGTTCAGGCCCCATTTGTCATATGCCGTACTTCCAGATTAAGATTTGTTGGATTAATAATATTTAGTTTAGTTATTTTATAATAAATTAAAAAATTAAATTACTTTATTTTATTATATAAACTATAGATTAGTATAGTTCTTAGAGTTGAGTTGTAACAAATAAGCACACCATTAGGAAAGCAAAAAGTACATGTGATAAAATATAGAGGCGGTTCTAAGATTTTAGGAGAGTAAATTAAAATTTAGAGACCCTTATAACAATAATATATACTCATATACATATATATATACACACACACACACACGAAATTTTACCCATACAGAATTATGATACATCCAAAAATAGAAAAAATTTGAGTCGATGCCAACTAATCTATGTTTGTTCATCAAAAAAGCATTATACAACAATTGGCCATCGACCTTGATTCAAGGCCAATCCATTTGACATGCTTACATAGAAGCATTAACAGTGCATACCACCTGACACTCATCATACCTGAATGCAATACAAATTCATATCATCAGAACTGTAACACAATAATGCTGATAAGAATCAGTGTTGTCCTTGAGCACCGGGGCAATACAATAATATAGTACCATACAACACTAGAGATACAATATTACCCAATATCCATAATAGTGCTGATCAGAATCAGCGCTGTCCTTAAGCACCGGCAATACAATAATAGTAATATACAACACTATTGATACAATATTGCCCACCTTATTGACATACTTAATACAGGTAGTTCATCAACGTCATGAAGTCTGAATGGAACATTACATCTGGAACTATCAAGCACCAGTTGCACCTAAGAGCTTATACTAATCCTCAAATGGTCTCAAATTGAGATTCACAGACGTAAAGCCACCATCCACCACGAGGTTGAGTGCGCTGATGTACCTTGCTTCATCGCTTGCCAAGTAGAGCACTGCTTCAGCAACATCCTCCGGTAGCAGATCCACACCTTTCAGGTTTGCTTCACCACCAACAAAGGCCAAAAAATCTCTTTGTGCAGCATCCTTGCGTTCACCCTGGGGCAAATGCGGCATGGAGAGAGGCGTGGGCACTGCATATGGAGATACACAGTTCACCCGTATCCCATGCCTCCCCAATTCCCCAGCTACATTCTTGGTGAGACCCATCACAGCATGCTTTGATGCAGTGTAAGCATGAGGTCCCGTCCCTCCAATGACAGCAGCAACGCTTCCTAATGAGATGATGGAACCCTTCTTATTGGGAATCATGATGCGTGCTGCATGTTTCATCCCAAAAAATGCACCATGAACATTGGTGTCAAATATCTTTCTGACTTCAGCAAAGTCAATGTTTCGAATATCTTTGATTTTCTGGCCTGTAATGCCAGCATTGTTGACCATGATGTCAAGAGTGCCAAACTTTTCAGCTGTTGCATCGACTGCTCGGCTTACATCCTCCTCTACCGTGACATCACAGTGGATAAATAAGACATCTTGGTCACCTCCAAGGGAGTCCCAGAGCTTCTGACCTTTGTCATCTTGGATATCTGCAATGCAAACCTTTGCGCCATGCTTTCTGAAGAGGCGGACAATAGCTTCACCAATTCCTGTAGCACCACCAGTAACCAGCGCAACCTTTCTTTCCAACCTTTTCTTGAGAGAAGAACTCAAATCAAATTTAACAATCAGGTAAAAATGCAACTTGAATTTAGTAACAGAAGTATCAGTGTTTCATGTTCCATGAATCCTGGTAGATTAACACCTTGCAACTACATACTATATGGACTTGTAAGTTGAGACAACTAATTAACTAAACTGGCATTATCCTCGCCGAGGAAAGACCAGGCAAAAACCATTGCAACATTGTTCGCTTGTGAACACCTTTTCTCATATATAGATGCACCCAAATATGTTTAACCTCATCCTTTCTCACAAAGTATGAGCTTAATCCCTCAACTCTCACAAATTACAGCACTTGTTGACTAGCTAACCTGATACATATTTTTTTCCTTTGACGAACATCAAGATTCCTCTTTCCTTTTTTCTTGGTAGTACTATTGAATTGTGCAGGGTGATATTTCAAATTTTCAATCCAGGAACCATGTGTTCCTCTGGGTAATCTGATGAAACCCCAAACACCTCAGCAATGTCAGCTGACGAATTCCCAAGTAAACAGGCTAGCTCCTAGACACAGCCCAACGACAACAAGATGGTCTAGCACCCAACACACGCAGTCATCACCATCACTGAACCAAAGTGTTTAACACCAAAATCGGGCAAATTTAGGGTCATTAGGTTCAAGGGATTTGTCTGGATGGGAGATGGCGACCTGATTTTTGACAGTGTTTGGTTCAAGGGCAGGTGAAAGATATCCGATTTACAATCCGATTACACCGTTATATTCATTACAATTAAATCTATAGAAAAAGATCTCAGATGATTATATTTCTATGAAAGAAATATATGTAACATGTTGGCCAAACTAAGTTTTGGCTCGTCTCATCCAAATTATATCCTACAAAATTGGCTCATCCTATCGACCCAACCAAACAATAGTCTCATCCTAAAACCACAGTCGCCTCGTCCCATCCAACCTTGAAGAGTTGAAGTCCTCCTTGTGGAGGCTACAGAGCAGCCCACTCTACCGGGATAGGACATATCCCTCGATTCGTCGTAGCGCAAAGGTGGGAGCTTTACCAGCCGCCACTCATCGAGATCGAGCAATGTGCCGCTTGGTCGGAAACAAACGAAAATGATACGGCCAAGTGGGAGCCGATTGCGGCAGCCAGGTACTTACCGCAGGGCGGGGGAGGAGGAGGAGGAGGAGTCGGCGGCGGCGGCGGCGGCGGCGG
>KE372711.1:295452-333659 GCA_000418225.1 Zizania latifolia | reverse complement strand
CGGAGCGACGTCCTGCAGGGGGTCTCGCCAAGACGAGGGCAGGCGATTTGCAATCGATCTCCTCGCCAAATATTTCATCTCCGTCGCCCTGGAAAGCGCCTGGGCCGTGCGCCATGAAGAATCACCGAGCCGAATTGCTTTCTCTGGAGCCAGAAGCCGAGCCGAGTCGCTTTAGCTGGATCGGGGCTGGGAACAACTCACCGTCGAATCAGGGCTGGGGACACGTGTCGCCCATCTGTGGGAAGTATGCACAGTAGGTTAGGTGGATAATGTATTCGCCCAATTTTTTTCCAGGGGCCGTCCCTTTCTTATGTTATAATCTCCGTCGCAAAAAGAAATCCTCGGCGGTCACAATAAAAAGCTCACCCCTCACCCACAGACTTCATTTCCGCCACCGCCCGTACGGCCGTGTCCGAGTGGCTGACGGTTTGTCAGGCCGCGATCAATGTACCAAACGATACCAATCACTAACCAAACGATACCAATCACGCCACCTCAGCACTGACCAATGTACCAAACGATACCTCGATGGGCGGGCGGGCGGTGGTCAGTGCTGAGGTGGCCAGACAATCAGGCCGCGACACCTCAATCACTAACTATTTTAGCACCAGGATCGCCATTAATACTGTCCGTCATCCGTATCGCGTACATTCATCATTTCTAAATACTACGAGTCTGTATCTTTTTTGTGACAATAAGAGATCCACAATACTACCATTGTTGCATGGTCAGTTAGTCTAAATATTAGTAAATTTCTCATCTCATACTTTTAATGACTCAAAGGCTAACTAAAGCCTAAAGGTTGTGGGTTACTGTACTGAGATGAATTCAATCGTCAAACTGACGGATGTTACAATTTTAGCAGGATCAGGATTATGATATGTTTCATTTTTTAAATATATTGCTGGAGATAAGTTCTTGCTAATCAAGTATGATATGTTTCAAATTTATTTAATAGTTTTTAAAGGAAATTACTTGCTAATAAAATATGAAAAAATTTGTTAAATACAATTTCATTTAAAACCTGGTCCAAATGGGCCTAGTAACGGCCCATACAAGAAGGCCCATCGAGTAGAAGCCTTCGAAGTTTCCTCCCCTTGTTCTTCCCTTCCAAGCCGAAGCCGCAACCTGCCACCAGACCCCACCCCTGACTGGCCGCGCGTCGCCGGTCGCCCCGCAGCACCGCGCCCAAATCCCCCAAAACCCTAGCGGAGAGAGAGAGAGAGAGAGAGGAGGCGCGCCATGACGGCGGTCGCGGCGGCAGCGGCGAACCTGGCGGGCAAGCAGGGCGTGCGGGTCGTCGTCATCGGCGACCCAGGCACCGGCAAGTCCAGCCTCGTCGTCTCCGTCGCCACCGAGCAGTTCCCCGAGAAAGCCCTCCGGGTCATGCCGCCCACCCACCTCCCCGCCGACTACTTCCCCGACCGCGTCCCCATCACCATCGTCGACACCTCACCTAGGTTCGTCAACCCCTTCCTGTCCTCGCTCTAGATCGCGCCGGGGCCGGTCGCGATCGCGAATCGGGTGTTTCGTTGTTGGTAGATTTGTGGATACCGTTGCGGCATTGTTTGTAAGGATGCTGACTGCCTTCGTGCGTTGCGTGCCTGTGTGGATGCAGCCCGGAGCACAAGCATAAGCTGATCGCCGAATGCCAGGCGGCGGACGCAGTGGTGCTCACGTACGCCTGCGACAGGCCAACAACTCTGGAGCGGCTCAGCACATTCTGGCTCCCCGAGCTCCGGCGTCTCCAGGTTCGTGGTGTAGGATTGGATCGGCCGTGATGGTTGGTATTGTGGGCTGCCCGATGTGATTTTGTGTTGTTTGCTGTCTGCGTGGCACAGGTAAAGGCTCCAGTGATCATCGTGGGGTGTAAGCTGGACCTTAGGGATGAGCAGCAGGTCAGCCTTGAGCAGGTGATGGCGCCCATCATGCAGACATTTCGAGAGATTGAGACCTGCATTGAGTGCTCTGCGCTTCGCCAGATCCAGGTAATACTTCCGTATGTTGATTGTTGAGCATTTATTAATTGGCCAATCTGAATTGGACACGCTCAAAATGCTAGTACAATGGCATGCTGTTATGGTTATGCACGCAGTAGGTTTATAACAAGATCCTAATGCTGTTGTATTCTGGAAATGTACTTGGTGTAATTTGATCGTTCACCAATTTTACTATGCACTTGATAATTATATTTCATGCATTGCTGAAATGAAATTCCAGATATTAGGTTTGGGTTGACTAGAATTGTGTATGAATGTTTGCAGGTGCCTGAGGTCTTCTACTATGCCCAAAAGGCAGTGCTTCACCCAACAGCTCCACTATTTGATCAAGAGGCACAATCTCTAAAACCACGGTGCGTGAGAGCTTTGAAACGGATATTTATTCTGTGTGACCATGACAGGGATGGAGCACTCAGTGATGTGGAGCTCAATGACTTCCAGGTGTGTATTCATTGAGGCTACCTTGCCTTCTTTGATTTGCATAGGGCCAACTAATGTTTTTTGTTGTCATTCTGTTATTTTGGTGTTCATAAGAATCTCTTTTGGTTGCTTTATAGGTCAAATGCTTCAATGCTCCACTCCAGCCTACTGAAATCTCAGGAGTGAAGAGAGTGGTTCAAGAGAAGATGCCAGAAGGTGTGAATGACCATGGCCTTACCTTGACTGGATTCCTTTTCCTTCATGCTCTTTTTATTGAGAAAGGACGACTGGAAACTACGTGGACTGTACTAAGGAAGTTTGGCTATGATAATGAAATCAAGCTTAGGGATGACCTTATTCCGACAATTAAACGAGCTCCTGATCAAGTAATGTGTTGTTGTTTTGTGCTTTCAGATATTCAAATTTTTACTGCATGTTGAAGCTAGATAGTTTTTAGATGTGCATGATGTTTAGGATCCATGATTTGGGATTTTCTGTGGTTTCCTTTGTTAAAACTGATGATCAAATGTATGTTGAGACTTGAGAGAAATGTTAGAGCTTAATGTTGTTGAACCGTAGTACTCTTTATACCACTATTCCATGTACTACAGAAATTGGTCTTCTATTGTTTTATTTGCTCTTTCTCATTTTGCTCTCACTCTTTGTTATATATATATATATATGTTGCTAACGTTACTACTGTAGTAGAATAGCCCCACTCTTATGAATAGTGTACTTCTTAGTCTTAGTTCTTAGGAGGGCAAGGGAATTTATTAATTATATTGCATGGGAGGGCAAGGGAATTCCTCTGCCATGTACATATAGTCTATGAGGAGGTAGGGATAGGGGGTTCTCTCCACCCCTCCCACAATTTTCATTATTGAGAACACATGTAACTCCTTGATTCTTGAGCAAGACAAAGCACATATTAGCATGTCCTTCTTCAAACTTCCCCTTATTTATCTTCGGAGGCTGACAGCCAAGAAAGGGTGCCTAAAATCTACCCCCTAATCTCGTATCTAAGGTAGTTACTTTCAGTGTTCAAGAAGGCGCTAGGCACTAGTCAGGCGGTGCCCTGGCGGCTAGTGCCTAGCACTAAGAGGCACCTAGGCGGCACCTAGGTTCTGCTAGGCAGCAGGGTGTCTGCACGTTGCATGGCTGATGGCTCTGTGTCTGTGTCTCTGTGATGTGAGTGTGATCCATTGTCTTGTTTGGCCAGCTGGAATGGTGAGTGTGAAGTGCTGATTGGCATTCAGGCTTACTTATTGCTTGAACTCCCTAGACCTGGAGTTGGGTTGGCCACCATTTAGAAGCTTGGTGGGCAGACAGGCAGCGGTGGTGAAGCTCGGCGTCGATGGAGGTTGGCGGGGGGTGGAGCTCGGCAGCAGCGGTGGTGTGGCTCAGCCAGTGAGCGCCGCAAACCCGCAAGGAGGCACTGAGGAGCAGGGTGAGCGCCACAGCGAGCAGGTGGTGGCTGTGGCGGCGGAGCAACTGCCCTCTGAAACCCTAGCCATACCTGCACCGCAACTGCTCATCCACTTGTGCCCGCCTAGGTGCCGCAGCCGCCGAGCTTACTGCCCATATGCAAATTGCGGCGCTCATCCCACGCCTAGTGCCTAGGCGCTGCCTAACGCTGATTTTTAGAACACTGGTTACTTTATTTGTTGATTCCAATAGTATGCTGGGTATTGTGCTGTTATCATCAGTAAGCATTCATATGCATGGTTTATCATAGTTCTGATTCATGATATATTTTGTTGATATTAAATTTAATGTCAATATCAACCTTTTTCCTTACAGACTCTGGAGTTGACAAGTGAAGTCACTGATTTCTTGAGAGGAATTTTCAATATGTTTGACACAGATAATGTAAGTTTAACACATTGATAGACACAGTACTTTTATAATGTGTGAATGTTAGATTGTTAGTTAACTCTTCTGAGCATTTTATTTTACTGACAAGTGTCCTTTCATATTGATTAGTTGAAAATGCTTTTCTGTATCATGTCTAGGATGAAGCTTTGCTACCTGCTGAGCTGGAGGATCTTTTTTCGACTGCACCTGAAAAGTAAATTGATAGAAAGTTCTGTTGTGTTTGGATTGGCACTGTAATTGTAAAAATAAGTGGTTATTGTGTTATATTTCCAAAGTTTGTTATGTAATCCTGTACTAATTTCTCCTATAGAATTTGATGGGTTGAATTGTTATGCTTGTATTTACCTTATTGCTACTCTTATGTTGATATTTCAGCCCATGGTCATCTAATCCATACAAGGACTGTGCTGAAAAGAATGTCTTGGGTGGGTTGTCACTTGAAGGATTTCTCTCCAAGGTAGTCTCTCAAACTAAGCATGCTACCACTCTACCAGCTATGGATAACATTGAGCGATAGTATACCAATTGACAACCATGTATTATCGATTGATCTTGTATGCAAATTACTGTCTCATTGATTGGGTTCGACATAACAAATGAAACCTTTTTTTTTCTATTCAGAACTTATATTTGGTATTTATTGGTGTAGTTGTCTTGTAACATCATCTTAACTTTTTTGTTGCGTTGAGAAACCCAAATTGTTGTTCCTCTAAGCTGTATATGCATTGAGTTGGACATTCTCAGTATGCAAAATGGTGTGTATTGTGGTAATAGATTATCTTATTATACTATATCTTCTCTGTTGAATAAGTATTCTGCAATTGCAGTGGGCTCTTATGACACTTCTAGATCCAGCAAATAGTTTTGCCAACCTTGTATATGTTGGCTATTCCGGTGATTCTGGCTCAGCATTCACTACCACAAGGAAAAGGCGAGTTGATCGTAAGAAGCAGCAGACTCAACGAAATGTTTTCCAGTGCTATGTTTTTGGTCCCAAAGGCGCTGGAAAGACTGCTTTGCTACAATCATTCATTGGAAGGTGCTCTATACATTTCTGAATATTTCACACCATGTACTTATTGTCTTTCTTACTGTGTTTATTTCTTATGATTTGTATGCCATCCTTGTTCCAGGCAACCTTCTGACGCTCTGCCTACGAATGGCCAACGGTTTGCAGCAAATACTGTTGAACTGCCTGATGTAAGTGGTTAAAAAGCTTTCTGTGCATCTTGTTTCCACCATGTGGAAATATTCTGATAATTCTTTTATGTAAATTCACTTTGTTCTTTGTAACATAGTACTGGCCAATATATTATGTGAAACCAAGTATTACAGGTTGATAATGGACATACATTTTAATATATTATCACCTGTAAAAGTTCCTTTCGATAATAGTTATTTGCAAAAAAATTGTTAGTGGTATACATCAGCAACACACATTTTTATTTTCAGTATTGGCATGTTCTCAAACAAGTGCAGTTTGGATACATTTCATTTGCTATTTTTTGTTTTTAAACATTGGTATGAAATGACTGAATGATCTTACTTTCTGAAGGGGACTAGAAAGACGCTTGTATTTAGAGAGATTCCTGAAGATGATGTCAGATCATTACTGACTGATAGGGAATCCTTGGCACCCTGTGATGTAGCAGTATTCATTTATGATAGGTATGCATTCTGCCAAATTATTGTCCTATTTATTTGTGAGTTGTGGCCAAGAAATGTCTCAGTACATAATTTGAAGTAACTGAGTTCTTTCCCTGTTAGCGGTAGCAATTCAGCTTGTATATAAACATGGGATGAAATAATCATGACTATTGCTATATGCATCATGGTTTTGGAGTTGGAAAAGCCAAAGTTTATTAGCCATGATTCTGACAGTTGACTATTTAGGATCAGACTCATTAATTATACTCTTACAAGGTGGTAGAAAATATAATAATACTAAGAAATCTGTTTTTTCCTCCTGAGATGAAGCTATCTCAGTAGTAACACACAGCGATCTTGTTCTCCTGATATATATTTTTTTATTTGAATTGTATATGATTTTCTATACACTAAATGTGGCGCCTGTTGAAATGGCAGTTGTGATGAATTTTCTTGGCAAAGAGCAAGGGATTTGCTTGTGCAAGTGGCTACACATGGAGAGAACACTGGCTACGAAGTTCCTTGTCTGATAGTTGCTGCTAAGGATGATCTCGACCAATCTCCATTGGCTCTACAGGAATCAACCAGAGTAAGCTTGAAATGCGCTCTATGTTCAATTGTTCTGTATCAGTTAGCCAAATGTCCTCCCTGAAAATCATTTGCCATTTTCTTGTCATAGCCGGCTACTCGGCTCTAGAATCAGATATTCAATTTGTTTTATTTTGCATCCAAAGTTGTCTGATTGAAGAAGAATCAGACATTTGAATTGAGAACCAGTTATATTTCAGAAGTTTTTGTTTTTTTACTTCCCCCTATGGACGGCACTACACTTCTACTATTTTTTGCTTACGTCGTATGCCAACTTAACAAAAGGGAAGATGGGCACTGCTAGTTCTATATTTAGGCAGCAGGGTATGATGATTGTTTCTGCTGCCTTGAAGCATAACTCCTGGTAACAGTGGTGTTGTTCCAAGTCAAGACCCACTAGTAGGTGCAAATATACATGTTTGGATCTTTTGGAAAACAGCTGGGAAATCTTCTAAGATAGAAGCGTTTAGCCTTTCTGGAATTATTTCTTATCATCTCATGTCAACTAATTACAGTTTGGTCTTGTAAATTCTTTAATATGCAAATTATCTAGTTGTGTGGCAATATATTAAATCAACAGAAATATAATTCATAAATATTTGTCATTATTGGCAGTTTGTTTATGTGATGTTTATGCAAGTGGTTCTCTCAACTTTGTTATTGCCCACAGTTCTCTCTTGAACTATGGGTTTCTTTTAGTTGTCTCTGTTAGTTAACAATAACATTTTGTACTTTCAGGTGAGCCAAGACATGGGAACTGAAACACCAATTCCTATCAGCGTGAGGTTGAAAGACTTGAACACTATTTTCTGCAGAATAGTCCATGCTGCGCAGCAGCCCCATTTGAGCATTCCGGAGACTGAAGCTGGGAAAACACGGAGGCAATATCGTCAACTTCTGAACCGTTCCCTTATGGTTGTCTCAGGTAAACCAGTTCATACTCCCAGTCTTGTTCTGTTCTACTATTACTAGTTTACTACATTGTGCCAAATATACTGCCAAGTAAGTGGACTGGTATATAGTAAGAATTAAGAAAATAGATATATCAGCTCAATAAAGCTACTCAGAACTTCATAATGATATAAAAGAAATGGTTTATTGATAGGTGGGGTGCTGTCAGTGGTGTAGACGTGTACACAGTTGATTATGTTTTGTATGTAATGTTTGGAACTATATATCAGTGTGAAGTCCTTGAGTTCTATCTCAACTGATACTGTACTAATAATTTGCAGTTGGAGCTGCTGTTGCAGTTGTGGGAATAGCTGCTTACCGGGTTTATGCAGCTAGGAAGAACTCGTCATCTTGAAAGCTCTCCTGGACAGGGATGAAATAAAGTGCTCCCTGCGTTTCACTGTCCATCATACCGGATCTTCTAGATTATTTCTACAGCTTGCTGAGCTTCATAACGTGAAACTTTTGTCCTGAAATAACCGTTTTATGTACAGATGTGTATTCAGCAATGGACCGCTCGTCATATTGAATTTCGGATTTTACGACAGTATTCTGGCAGTTAAAATTTATATGATGTAGCTGAGGGACTGGTGTGACTAAATTAGTTCTGCCAAAATATTAGTGATGCCGTAAAGTTTTGCTCCAGGCAATTATGTTGCTACTAGCATATTGCTTCAAGTTCTTTTTCGTGACTAAACAATCTTGGATGCTTGAACCTTTGGTTTAGTGAATCAGTATGGTTCTTTTGGCATTCATATTTACTTAAACTGTGGATGATTATCTTTCCTTTTCGAGATTATCTAACTGGGTTACATTATACACTCTCGAAGGATAAGTAAACGGGCGAGTAGGACTAAGTTCCTATGCTATTAACACTTGCTACACACGAACAGCGTTCTATCCATGTAATACTCTATGCTAAATCTAAATATTAGTAAGATCAAATCCATTTTGCCACGCGTTATCTGTAGTCAATTAAAAGGAGGGACTTGCTTGATCCGGGAAAACTGTATTCAGTTCTTGATTATCAAGCAAGAAATCAGTCAACAAGCACCTCCAAGTTCTGATCTGACCGAAATGTTGGATCAATGGTAATACGGTATTGACAGGATGACAGGTTGCCAGTTTGCCACAACATATATTCTCATCACAGCCTTGTTCATCCTATAGCAAGTGCCATCAATTTATCATCGCATCTCTTGTCATAAGCTGCAGACAGATGTACCAACAAAAAAACTGCTGGAACCTGAACCTGAACAACAAGCAAGTTGCTGAACACGGTCTCTCTGACGGCAATTCAAGTCATTTACATAACTCAACGAAGCTGGTGAACCTGAACAAGTGCACTTACCTGACAAACGCAGGTTCTTGCACGCGCCTGTTGAAGCTACAAAATACAAGCACGCGCCTGCATGGTTACGTCCTGCACCTTTCTCTACACGCGCCGCGCATGACGGGAACAGACACGGCGTAGCATCGATCTCTGCAAAACAGCAACAGGGACCAGTTTGGCTGGCAGCCTGGCACTGCATAAGTGCATAGATGGCCATGAAGAAAACAGCGGCCGGCCTGTCCGTCACCGGCCCCGTGGTTTTGCCCGGTCCCTGTCTTCTTCCCCTTCTCTTAAATAACAAGAAGCAGCTAGAAGAGAGCCTTGTCGTCAAAGATAACTTATTAATGCGATGCAGCGGTCCATGCCATGTGTCGTGATAAGCGGTTACCCGATAATGTATTTTAATTTTTAAAGCACTTCTTTTAATTCGTTGTCAGATGTAACTAAAACAAATTCTTGCTAATACGAAAAGAGTAGGGTTGAACGTGGGTGCTGTTTTTATTGTCTAAGGCATTCGAATTAATAATCTAGCTATTCTTAATTAATCATTTAGAATTTTTAATTTTTTTATAATATTTTTAATGGAGTTTTGAGAGGTGTTTGATGTTATGATTTAGTCCAATATAACCCAAATGACTTCTTGTGCATGTCACATTGCTGTATCATGGTGCAAGTGGACATCTTTTAAAACAGAAGATCCAACTAACATCTACTACTAAAAAGGCACATTTGGAAAAAAGAACAAAATGAATTTTACATCTTGTAAAAAATTAGCGAAAACATTGTTTTGTCCACGTGGTTTGTAAAAAAGAGAAACCGAGCACCCTCACTGCCTCACCACGGCGAGGAAAATCTCTCTCTCTCTCTACGCACAAATCTCTCTCCTCCGATCCCTCCCCCACGCGCCGCATTGCCCGCCGAGCACCGGCGACCCCACCGGCGAGGAGGCGCGGAGGAAGGGCGGAGGGGCGGGGTTTTCGGGGTAGCATGTGCGACCTGGTGGCACGGACGGGTCGGCATCAGCAGCGGTACGAGGACGGCCGTCGGCTGGTGGCCGGGTACGACGGGGGGGCCTTTCTCCCTACCCAACCGTTGCTCCCGCTGCTATAAAGTTTTCCTTGGTTGATTTTATTGGGCTGGATTGGGCGATGGCTACGCGCGCGCGCGCCCGCGCGGTTCGTTGCGCTATGGACCTAACCTAATGCGCGTCGTATTCCCTATCCTCGTACGAGTACGAGGTGGTGGCATTGGTTGGAGTTGATGGATGTGTTGGATCGTTGGGGTGTGTGTGGTGATGTGCCATCCCGGGGGTGGATTGCTTGCTGCGTGGATTTGCATATGCTTTATTTTCTAAAAAGTAAGTGTACTGCGTGCTAACTGCTAAGCTAGTTTACCTGTGGAAGTGTGGATAGATTTGAGCACTGAGCTAAGAAGCTTTAATCAATGTGCAGTATCTTAGTTGCAACGCCTGATGATAGCGACAACACTATTGCTTGGTTATTTTAATTGATGGTACATTCATAGGGATTAGGGAAGAATTTAATAGTTTGTATTAGCCTCTTAGAAGTGGTTTGTCTTCCAATGTGAAATGGCTTCATGTGGCGGCAGTTCAGATCAAGATTGATGGATACGAGTTTAGCAGGATAGATACTTTTCAGCATAAGTTGATGTCGTTGCATATTGCTGGTGACAAAAGGTCATAAATCATTATTGATAATCCAGGCGTCTGTTCCTGACAGGTGCTCAATTTTGGTTTTCAGGTTTGCTCTTAGTTAAGTTCTGTTTTTCTAAGCTAGGGAAGTCTTGATGTGGATTGCGGCATGACATACTAATGAGTTTTTGCATCCCTGTTACCTGTTGCACTTCTCTTCAGCTGGTGGAGCAGGTTGCTCATTTTAAGATGTCTGTAAATTGTAAGAAATACAAGTGATCCTGGAAATGTAATAGTTCAGGAGATGGCAGATGTGCATCTAATCAAATCTAGGAAATACTTATATAATGTGGATTGTGGAGTTCAAAGCTAGCCCAATTTCCATGAGATAATTAATCTCAATGAAATATAAACAGAAAAGTTAATGATCTTTCTGTGATACTCTTATCTCATTGTGGATGATGGCCTTGATTCCTTGAACATATGGAGATGTTTTGAGTTGTTGACCTTAAGCCCTAGATGCTTACTTTTTATAGTACAAAAAAAAGTTTTTTTTTCTGATGGTTAAGATGCAGGTTGGCAGGTGCACCTACAGCGTTTATTGGCAGGATCTAGCTCAAGTAGCACCTTTTATGTGTATATACCTTACTGTGTTGTAGGTTAGTGTTGCAAGATTTGTTTCCTTGACACATAGCTGTACACTTCGAGGAATATTGCCTTTGGCTCTTTCTGTGACAGGCCTAGTTCCTCTCTGGACATGGTTTCACCATGCTGGAGAATTATTATCTATGTTAACTCACATGGATTCAGCATTTTCTTCTTTGCCGTCTTGTTAACATGTTTATGTTGGACAAAAAACCATTATGAATCATGGGGCCTCACCTAAAATCTACACTATTTTTCTTCTATATAGTGTCTTATGTATGTATTTTTCTGATTAAGTTCATTGTCTATTTGTCTCTATAGGTGCATACCGTTCAGGTATAGAGCTAGTAATGATGCAACTTCTGATGATGAACATAAGAAACTTGTTGAAGTTCTAATGATAAACTCACAAAGTGAGCCAGGTCTCCTGTTTCCAAAGGTATTTATTGTATTGTTCCCATCAGGTCATTAAGGCTAGTTATTTTACATGAAATTGCAATTTTTATGATTTATGACAGACATTTGGATTGGCATTTATCTGACATGGAATTGCAATAATTTACAAAAATTCCCAATTTTGACATGCCACATTGGAGCATTACTGCATTACACCCTATGAGCAAGCACATATTAATATTTCAGTTAGCTTGTAGGTGAAAAGGTGTTGCTCTTTTTTATGCCTCTCAGATGATGAAGTTAGAATAAACTGAGATGCATAATTAAACATTGCTTACTAAGAAATATCCAAGTCTGTTTGCAATTATGTTTCATACTTATTATTGATTTTATTTTAGCGTATTGGTAAAGCTGGCACATACTGACATACATATAAACTATGTTCAAAATATTTCTTTGACCTACTTTTTTCAGATTCTGCATGACATTGGTTTTATTCACCATTCTCATAAACTTGGTAAATAAAATGCATATTACCAAAGTGCTAGGTAGAGATTTTGTTATTTGTGTCTTGTTGCAGGGAGGATGGGAGAATGATGAAACTGTTGAGCAGGCAGCTGCTCGAGAAGCTGTAGAAGAAGCTGGAGTTCGTGGAGATATAGTGGTAAGATACATCAGAGATAGTGTTTTAATATCTACTCCTTCTTTACATATGTTTTAACATGTTTCAGAACACACATTATCCTCGGAACCCATTGAATTTATTTTATTGAATATTGATGCTTTTTTCGTGGGTTACATGCTACTTGCATTGGAGCATTGTTGTGCAGTGATTCGCATAATGAGTCAGAATTCAGAACCATACTCACAATTTTGTTTGTGGCTTGCTGCTGCATTGACATATGTTGTACGCACTCACAAGTCAAACTACCCATGTCAAGTACCATACTAGGTGCATAGGGTTAATGCTGTGTGTCATGTATCATGGAATACAAACACAGCACAACTGAAAAAAACTGTCTGGTGGTTTGAAAAATTCTTGTTTAGTTTATATTGTGTATAATTAGTATCATCATAGAGTTTATGAATAAATGAAAACAAGGGATACCTTCATAGTTGAAGAGCCATAAAGTGCAAATTGTACTAGTACTCTGGTGGGTCATGGTGTAATGTCCAACTAGTTACATTGGTTTAGTTGGATAGGTTGTTTCCATTTTTTGAGCTTCGTATGTTTTGTGCTTGATTACTCCTATGGAACTTTTGGCTGGTGTTAGAATCAGGTTGCAACTTGCAACTAACATGGCAGTACTTTGTAATGTTGGGTACCAAAATCAAAATGACATTGATTCTAGTTCCGTAGAAATTTTCAGCCTAACATGTAGCACGGTTGCAATTCTGCATACTGGAAGGACCATGAAATCAGAACAGTATAGCTTTTCTAGGAGGATCATTAATGTATGTTCTGAAACATGCTGCTCCAGTGGTAATAATATTATCCTTATCCTAGTGCGGCGCTTTATCATTGTGAAAATGCATGCTTGCAAACCATGTTTTCCTTATGTGTTTTGTTCGGCCACTAAGACAAGACATGTTTATGAAGTGCATACCTCACAAAAGGCACTAACTCATTTACTACCTCCATTACATATTGTAAGTCATTTGACTTTGTTAAAACTTAAAAGTCAAACTTCTTTTAACTTTGATTAAGTTTAAATTAAAATATATTAACATTTACAACAGGTATTTTTTTATAAAATTAGTCAAAGTTGAAGTAGTTTAACTTTGAAAAAAGTCAAATGAATTACACTATGTAACAGAGGGAGTAGTTATTTGTCTGTTGTAGTCTGTACTGCCCATAGACTTCAACTTATTACGCCATTGTTTCTCTGGACCAGCAATTTCTAGGTTTCTACGACTTCAAAAGCAAGACACTCCAGTACGCGTGCTGCCCCGAGGGCATGTGCAGAGCCGCAGTGTTTGCTCTGCATGTGAAGGAAGAGCTGGCCTCATGGCCTGAGCAGAGCACCCGCCGGAGGACCTGGCTGACAGTCTCTGAAGCCACGTCGCAGTGCCGGTACCAGTGGATGCAGGAGGCCTTGCTTACAGGCTTCTCTGACTGGCATGATAACTGGAGCAAAGGTTCGGGCGATGCCTAGATGCAGAACGCATCACCGGGCTTGGGTTTTTTTCATCTCAACTCTTCCATCTCCCTAGGCTCCAACCTTGCAGAACGCAACAATAATACAGTGTGGATTGCTATCTAGCGTAGTAGCAGTGACTCTCTTCAAAGACGGGAGTTCTCACAACTTTTAAGTGTCGGTTCTCTCGCCTGTTGTTCGTCCTCACCTGTAAGCTTAATCACTTACCTCCGGTGGCGCTCGCTCCGTGAGCATTTTGTGCGTCACTGCTGCTGACTATGGAGTTGCATACGCTATGTATTAACTTGACTAGTTGACTACGCCTGAAATCGAAAAGGTATTTCTTGGCTCGAGTGAGTCGCCGTGGATATATTATATATGCATCCTGCATCCATCACATTAACCATACTGGCCATTATTCTTGTTTTTCTATACTCCCTCCTATTCTTTACTCCGATTTTTTTTATATAAGACGTTACGGTGTTTTTATATTTTTCTAAATACAAGTTGTTTTAAAAATTCTAAACACTTTTTGTCTTCTCTATCATATTTGTATTTGTCAGGTAAATGTTATTTCTCTCACAAATATATAACAAATTAGAACAAATAAGGAACAATATAAACATTTGAGTTAATTGCGTAATCAGAGGCAATATATCACTGTGAACCATCAATTGTGATGACACCTTAAAACAAAGGAGAATTGCGAATTGATGAGTTGATTGTGATTATGTGACCAATAGTCAGGTCTGTTCAGGTTAATGGGCACTAACTGGGGAAAAAAGAAAGTGATGGAAAAAAATCAGAGCTCATCATGCTGATGTGAACTAATCAAGAGATCAGTAGAATCTGACGAACCAAACTGATCACTAACATAGATTAATCACTGCTCAATTTATGGTGGGGTCAGAGAGGCTCGACCTCAGGATCACACGCTCTCTTAGCTATGGTACGCGCTAGCCAACCGCAACACCTCCCCTTACTCCCTTAGTGAAATACCAAATGATCTTTTGGACAATTACTATGTCACTTCGTTCAGATTTCAACCCTTACAATTCCTCTGTTCGGATACTAGAGTACTACTTGTCAAATCAACCACTTATTATTCAATTTTATTCCTATCTTATCCTAACTATCACCTCCTTCTCACGTACCCCTGATTGAACGAGGGTGTCATAGTTTTTTTCTTTGTTCTTAATCTTTTTAAAAAAAACTTAGGATCCCTCATATTACGACACAGAGAGTGTGTTTTAAGCCATGGTCTTAGGTTCAAGTGCATCTCATGATTCTGTTCTTTGCTCATGGCCGTCCTGGTAATTACCTTTCAATGGTACGAAAAACACAACTGTTCGAAAGCACAAGAAATTTTTTGTATGTTTTTCTTTCATCGAAATGCGCCCTTAGCATGTTCTTTTCCAAACGACTTTCTCGTGTGATGATGATTAGCTCTCCTTAAGCATATCTTTCTCTTGAATAATTGCAAGGACGATTCCATCGATGCGCTACCACTAGCTACCTAGGGCCCTATTGTGGAAAGAACACTTCTAAAAAAAGTTTACCACCCAACGAGCTGATGGCAATATATATTATATTATATATGCAGAGCGGAGCTACTAGTGAAAAATAGAAATATGTATCACTTGACTGTTTATATTTTATAGAGATCTTTATATATTGATTTTTAAACTAGTTGTGTATAAGACTGGACTTAAGGACGTAGGTATGATTAATAGAAGATAGTAGACATTAATTTCTTTTTTAAGACTCGGGTGCCGAGGCACGAATCCCCTTGGCCTCATTGGGCTCCGCTCATATATATATCCATTAGTTGTCCTAGAGATCAACTTATCAAATTGGTTGGTTAGGATAGGTTGCCAAAAAATGGCTGCTAGCTAGCTTAGCTAGATCGAGTAGCAAACTGCTCCTGGTCGTTTGGATGCAATGTTTCTACTGTTTGTAATCTGACTGCGGAATCAAGAGACGCTAGGAGTTCATCCAGCATGGCGGTGTCATGTTCTGCTAGGTTAATGCACGATGCAATCTTATCTGGGATGTCAGAATCATGGAGAACAAACAAGAGAGGTAATTAGAAGTAATTGAGATGACACGGCTTAACGAGAGAAGATAGAATTGTTAATAGCTACACATGGTTAGTTTGGCAGCCCAGATCTCAATCTATTTCATGTGAATAGGTCAGAATTTAATTTAAAATATTGACCATATAGAATAGACTAAGATTCTAGCCTAACAAACTAAGTCTGAGAGGAGGATAATTGAGGTAGTATTGAACTTTTGTCAGGTTGCACATACTGTAGCAGAAACGACACACTCTCCATGTACATGCATATTCCTCCAAGCTACCAACAGCAACTGTGGATCATTGGCCCCTCTCTGGCTACATGTAGAAAAAGCATGCTTTTTTGGTTTTGCAAGCTAGGTGCATTTCTGGATGGCATTCTACATCTCAATCAGTCTGTTCAATCGAGAGGTCGTTTCCCAGGTTTCTGATAAGATTTGCTCCACGATCTGGTTGCCCCAAAGTTGCAACCAGTGCGACTAATGCAGCAGCCTTTAATCCGATTCCTTGCCATTACCAGCGAGTGGAAGCCGCGAATTCGATTCCCATCGGCCATCACCCCAGATGAACTCATGCAGGTACGTTTCATCCGGTGATCAGCGAAGAAACGCATCCTGCAGCAGCACTGTATATTTTCAGAGAACTGGCCATCTTGAGCACTGCTGCAACAAATGCACAACGCAATTCAATTTGGTTTGTTTGAGTAGAAACAAGTGCTTCATCTAGAACTGGGAAAGGGTTCATCGGCTAAGTTTGGACAAGTGATTTGACGCAGTCAATTGCACATCGTAGAAGCAATGCGAATTTATTTATAGTTTTCTGGGCTCTTTCTAAAGATATGATCATGGATTATTTATGTTGTGGACCAATCTATCTATAATTTTTTGGGCTCTTTCTAAAGATCATCTATTCTATTATATCTCTCACAAAATATAACTTGATATTTATTAATTATGAATTTGCAAATAAGTTATACGATCCCACCATATGGACCTATGAGCCATCTATATTATAGGCCAATGTACACCTTTTATTTTGTGAGTTCTTTATAAAATCTTTATATTCTATTATACTCCGTACCTCTAACAAAACATAACTTGATATTTATTAATTACAAATTTCATAGCTATTGAATGATAAAAGGTACATAATTAAGTCTCCAAACCAAATATAACTCAATGTTTATTAATTAAAAAATTTTAAATTATTAAATCATGAAAAAATATATGTGTCTGTAACTCTAAACCGAGTATAACTCGATATTTATTAATTGCTAATTTCATAACTATTAATAGACCATGCAACACACAGGTTGGCGACTAGTATTTTTTTAATAGGAGAAGTGATAAGCTCCTAGCCTCTCCACCAACTAGCATGCACACAACCATTATAAAGGAAAGACAAAAAGGCCAAATGACGATGTGACAAACAAAATGTCAATATTATGGCAAATCTAAAAATTTGTATCTCACCACTTGACAAACCATATTCTCCTAAAAAAGGACATGTAAGAAACCATCCTATAGATTATTTTTCCATCAAAATGGAATATATAGGATGGTATTTAATTGAAGTGTCATTAAAAGTTATACCCATATATGTAGTTAATCCTACAGATTGGAATATGGGAAGATTCGTACATGCCGTGTATTTTTGACTTTTAACTGTTGCATATAGTCAAGAGGACCCCTCCATGCACCAAGAGAAAAGAAAAGTGGGAAAGAAATTAAGATATGCATGGTTCTATGGCTAGTCAAAGCCAGAATCTGATGCACAGTAACCCTAAACAAAGGAGATGACCATTACTACTTACATTTTGTATTTGTAAGTCGTTAAATTGTTTTAATTTTGACTAAGTTTAAATAAAAATATATTAATATTTATAATAACAAATAAATACATTATTAAAACATATTTAATGGTTAATTTAATGAAACGGATTTGATGCTGTAATGTAATTGTTGGTGTATTTTTAAAATTGGTCCAAATTGAAGTATCAAATGATTACAATATGTAACGGAAGCAGTACTTAATATTTTTCTTTTTAAAAGATCACGAATAACCAGTGCTAAAAGAGAGTGCATGTGTGATAAGAGTTTTGATGACGATGGTAACGTTAATGCTGTAATTATTAGGTTAAGATGCAGGCATTAATGCACAACTAACTGGAGTCTACAACTGCAGCTGAGCTGATGGCAAGGGAATATGGATGGATGAACACAGAAGTGAGCCGCCTTTTAACATTTCTAGACTCAAACAAATCAGAGTGATGTTCCTTTTTATTCAGTGGAAGAATATGTACCTTCTCTCTGATTCACCACGCACACAAACTGTTATCCTCATTTTGCCTAATACGATTGTCGTAATTAAGAGATACTGTGTTTTATTTCATCCCGTTTTCACCTGCCAGTTCAACTAAAAAAATCCGATCTTCGGTAGGTTTGACCAAAGATGAATTGGCATGGATGAATGATATCAAATGAACCAATGACTTGGTTTGGTTTTATGTAGCACACAGGTTGTCCAACAGTATAAGTGCAATTCTGCATAAAGGAGATAAGGAGATATTATACAATATTTGATAATTTATCGCTCAAAAAAGTCACTTCGATTATTTACTATTTTGATCAGACTCATATTGTCTTATTTATATATAATTCGTAGCAGTGTTACGTAATTAAATAACCAAATTTTTTTAACAATAAAACCATCATATCTCTCCCAAGACAGATTAGCTACCTTTTTTAATTATTTTAACTTGTTGAGTGCTCTGTCGCTAGTAGCCAGCGAAGCTACGTCTAATCACATCAAGGCTTGGCATGATTGAATATGACAGGTAAACCCTTCTCGTTATTTTCCCTTTACCGGTATATATGTGTGTCTATCACATCAAGGCTTGGCATGCATGAATATGACAGGTAACAGCAAAATTCTTCTTCAGAACACTAGAAAACAGCCTGATACTCCGAGCATAACTACAAAAGAGGAATTAGAATCACCTAATAATTTATGTCATCACACCTGCAGATGGATTAGTTTTCAATCTTTATTGAGGCATAGTATATGTCTAGGCTCTTGGACTTAGAGGGGCTAGTGGCAGAACCAGAAACTCACTCATGCACAATGTAGGCCAAATTAAAGCAACCAATTGTTCGTTAAATCTTGTCCTCATTTCTTTCTTAGGAGAGGAAGAAATTAATATAGAATTGGTCAATCAGTACTAAGAATCCATGAATTCAGTGTACTCTTGGCTTTAGCCAAAGCCCAAAGGGTATTCCTTGGGTACCCTATGGGATCATGGCAAGTGTAAAAAAATAAAGACTTCAGAGGAAACTCCATTGCAATCTCCAGCCTAGCCACCACAATGAGCTAGAATATATATATCATCATGCGTCACAGACTGACGAGATGGACGTTTCAGATCATCCGAAATCAATGATAATTTTTTTATCTTCCGAAACCAGAGGAGGCTGATGGAATTAGCAGCTAGGGTACTAACTAATCACCAGCAAGCAGCCAAGCAAGCTTGCATGCGCACATAGTTTTCAGTCATATCAATTTGGAATTATCTAAGATAATGCGCCAGTGACAGTGACAAGAAAGGCTAATACTAGAAGCATAATGACCTACGTGAACATAGGATTAACTTGATCATAGTTATCAATGCAACGGGTAAGGGTTACCTGAGCCCTTCCTTGATCGGAAAGACTTATGCTTATCCTTCTCATATCCATTGGGTGGCATATTCGGTATACCCAAAACACCAACTACAAGAGGACACCCTGAGTAGGCAAAAACGGCAATGTGATAAGATAGTATCAAGGCGCAACAATAATATATGTAGCAAGTAATGTATTATACACCCTAATCAGAACCCTCTTATGTAACAGAAGAGAAAAGAAGTCGAAGTGATCTAAAGAGGATCCGGACAAGACTAACCAAGACACGGGATCTAAGATGACCGATGTCTGATTAGTGAACTTAGACAAGCCTCAGCTAGCTGTTCTAATATTACTTCTACTACAATCCAATACTCCTAGTAGGATATACCACTATTATCTGCAAGGAGGGCTAGACTTAGGTAAATTCCTCTCAACTCCCGCTCCCAAACCCGGTTTTTCTGGAAAGTCTACCAACCTGCCAAATCGATAGATCTGACAGACCTAGAACGTCTGTCGACGTTCTCTACTTTGCATCGTTCTAACTTCTAACTATTAATCTATTTGATGTTACTGCAACTAATCAGGGTAATTTGTCTCATAGGATAGGATTTTTCCTCATTTTATATAAAAATAACAAATGTGCTAAGTGGAAGTGGAAATGGAAATGGATGCAACTAAACTGTATTGATGATAATAATATTGATATCAATGCAATTGTTGAAGCATAACATTGTTAATTTGGTCGTATTTGCACCGCCAAAAGCATATGTATTGCTGTTACATTTAAAGATTCAACTAAACAAACCTAAGATGTTCGAACTTTGCATTAAAAAAACGTACACATATTTGCTTTATTTTTTGTCTGGGAAGATCGAGAGATGAGAAATGGTTGACAATGATATTTGGCATATAGAGCCAAATGATTAAGTAGGTTTTAGTGCATAATATTTTGGGTTGCCTCTACTTCCTTGTCCCTTGTGATGACCAACTCTTGGACAAGTACAAACTCAATGATGAATTCTTAGTTTAAACAAGTTACCAACTTGGAATTAGATATAACTTTTGCAATGCATGCTTGTACTAACTACCCTATTACCTTAAGGCTAGAGGACCTTGAGCATTCGAACCTTTCCTATAGATGCTAATATAAATTAAAAACACTCAAATCTATCACCATTGGCATGGCTAAGATATTACATGTGCATAAACAAAACCAAAAGGAAGAGACAATTGCTAGTGTCACTGAATAGAAAACAAAAAGGATCAGCATAGCTAGGCGAGGGAATTCTTTTGACAGTTGCTTTAAACCAAGATTAAGGCCTTAAGGGCCACAGGGCTCATGCTTAAGAGGTTTTGCTAGGAGTGGCACTGTGTCAGGCATCCTGATTAAGAATAGCTTATAATGGAAACCATGGCTGTAATGAGTAATTGTAGATTGCATTTCAAGTCCTTGGACTATATGCATACACAAATGCATGCTTTCCATTCTCCACTCTGGTCATGTGTGGCCCTCAATTGCCAAGAGTATTATTAAAACCCCTTTTCAAAAAGAAGAGTATATTAAAACAAACATTATGTCCTTCTCATAAATGTTTATCATATATTTTAACTAGATCTCTCCAATTCATACATCCAGAGTACTTGAATAAGGCATAAATGTTTTAATCCTTGCCTAAACGGTTCTGCTTGGATTCTTTCCATGGGTAGTTTAGATGTAAGCAAGGATCAAACTTTAGAAGAAACATGGCAGACATGGCTAATATCACCACTGAAAGATAAGTTTAGGGAATAGAACAACTACCATGAATACAATTACATGTACATCATGGCTTATACCATGGATTTCTAGGGGAAGTTACTGCCTTCAGTTAGTGATTAGTGGACTAGAGTGAAAGTTGACGTCAGATAGTTTTCTTGCATGCATACTGATTTTTCTCTTTGAAAAGAAGAGGTAAAAGCTTTTGGGCAACAGCTCAACAAAAACTTAGTATGAATGGATAAGATGTGGAGCAACTAATGATTGGCTCACTGTTGCATGGAAAGGAAATGTATGCATTTCATGGTAACCATCTTTAAACAAGTCATCAACAAATATCATCTCTTTTGAACGGAAAAGCAAAAGAAAAGAAATAAAATAGATCATCCAAATGCATGGTTGTTACTGTACAGATATGTTCTATGGCAAATGATAAAACCATGGACTGGTTTTGGTTGATCTAGGTGCTAGTTACTTTGGAGAGTCTAATCATAAATATTAGTGCTACCTAACAACTAATATTATAAATATATATATTGCAAAAAGCACTAGGGCCCGATTAATGAGAGGTTCTACAGCTTATACCACTAGATGCAGTTTTTTCTACATTTAATTATAATTCAGTGGTGCACTATGAAATAAATAGAACCATTCCCCTAAAAGAAAGTTTTGCGAGCTCTAATGTTGACTTTACACTTTTAAATGTGATATCATTCTCATTGTTCAGGGGCCAGCTTGCTATAGGTGATTCCTTCCATCTTTTCCTCCTTTTTTGTTTTTGTGCACCATGTTGCAAACTTGATCCAGTATTTGAGAAGAACAGTTTGACTTTCTTCTTCACAAAAAACTGACTTTCTCAAACATGTTTAGTTATTATTTCACAGTGATGTCTAGGCAGTTGGTCAAGGGCCAGTCTCCATAGGAGAATCTTTTAAAAGTTGACGAAACAGAGTGGTTATTGGTGCATTCTCTGTCAACCAGTTCTAGTTGTGGTTTGGGGAAGGAAATGCAGGAGGGGCACATTGACCATTGAGCAAACATTTCATTCATACAGTGATATTCAGTCTGTTCTCTAATCATATAGTTGGAATAATTTGATAAATTGGTCAAATAACTCTTAATATGTGGATTTGGTTTTATCAATCCATGGAGAAAAATGTAGAATCCGGAAGTGTCATTCTGTCTGTGTAATGTAGTCAGAGTAAAGGTTTGATTTACCTGTGCAGTGGTAATGTCTGATATCAGGTATTTGTCCGTGTTGACCTTCTGATGAATATGATATTCTCAACTGCTGCTTGTTGCGTCTTCTGGTCTCTGGACTTTCTATAGAGATCTCCAGTGCATCCTACGAATGGTTTGACAATGTTGAAGTAAGCACTAATATATAGGGAAATCATGCTTATCCCTGTGAAATATATATATATATATACATGCAAGAATGTGTAAGTTGACTTTGAACAAGGGGAGGAGCATTCGCCTAAGTAATCTCAATTATGCATGGGAGTGTTTTCATGACCAAGAAACAGAGCTGGGAAATGATGTCAGAGAAGCAACCAAAACCAATGCAGATGTCAACTTCTATCTACAGACAGATACAGCACAGAGCCACTGCCACAACCAGTAGCTGTCCAGGCCAAATGCTGCATGTATAACCTGCCAACTTGACTGGCCATGGAGGTTTCTAAAGGAAATAGTCCAGGCAGGGCCATCTAACCAGGGTATATATCACCAAACTGTACTAACCCTGTAAGAGAGAATAAGAAAAAAGATCACTTTAAAGATAGAGCAGCTGTGATGCGACTCTATTGTGCTGACTGCAATATTTTTCATATAAAGAACTAAGAAACTAATATGACTCGTTTGTGAGGTTAACATGTGGACCCTAGAACTAAGAAACGGTGAAAGGGTTTACAGCCTTGAATTAAGGACAAGGACAAGAGCATAGTCATAGACTTTCGAAATGCGCAGCAAGTGAGATTCTTGATAGCAAAGTTCAGTGATGACCTTCAAAAGGTGATATTACGATAAAGACTACCAAATATTCTCCTGACACAATATTTTTTCCTTTTGCAAGGCCACAAAAAATTTAATTATTTCTGCTCATGAAACCCTGATCTCTATAGTACAACAAGAGCTGATAACATTACCCCCAATTAACAGCAGAGTTAATACTTTTACCTCCCATGACATATCCAAAAGCAGAGGAGAGAAAAAAAAAACTCGAAACTCATAGGCTACATCTCGCACTCGATCGATCTCCTCATCACAAAATACCAAGATAAACAATACAGAGTCAACCCGTATGTGGACAAGCTTGCCCTGCAGGTCATTGAGAGCTTGACCGCAGCAGCAAAGCATGCTACCGCTCGGATCATATTGCCTCGTTGAGCTGACGAGCTCTGACTCGACCGCCAATGGCGATTGGATTCTGAGAGTGGCATGTGCGTGGTCAGAGTTCGGGCACGTGTGTGTATGTACGTAGGTTGGCAGGGGCGTGTGTGTCTTAGACAACCGCGGCAGCGGCCGTGGAGGCGAAGACGGAGACTTTACCGGCGGCGACCATGTTGCTGCTGCATTCTTGTTCTTCAAAGAGGAATGATCGAACGACGTCGATGCAGGGCGCGGCGACGAGCCGCTGCCACGCCTCATCGGCGGCGGGTCCACGCTTCTGGAACACCTCCGTGGCGTCGACGCGGCGGACGCGCCACATGTGCGCTAGCCGCTGAATCTTGCCGCGCTGGCGGCACGCCAGCCGGAAGGTGTTCGACTTGATCTCGTTGACGGCCGCGGCGAGCATGCGCGAACGCTCTTCGTCGTCGAGGCCCCGCGACCGGAGGTACGCGTCGAGCTCCGGCACGCCGATGGCGCGCCATATGCCCTTCGAGTAGTCGGTGCGGCGGGGGTCGAACGCAGCAGCCACCTCGTCGACGAGCCCGCGCCGGCACATCTGGTCGACGCGGCGGGCCACGAAGTCGTGCAGAGGCGGGAGCTGCACGTCCACCCAGAGGAAGCAGCACTCATAGCGTTCGCGGAATGCGCGGCGGTCTCCCTCGACGAGCTCCTCGACGTAGGAGTTGGACCCGCCGGCGATGATGGGCACTCGACCCCGACCGGCGGCAGCGGCCGCGGCGCGCGCGGCCTCGCGGCGGAAGTCCGCGGCCGTGAACTCGTCATCGGGATGCGCCACGCCGATCAGATGGTGCGGGACGCCGGCGCACTCATCGTCGGTCACCTTGTTGGTAACCACGTCCAAGCCAGCATACACCTGCATCTTGTCGGAGTTGATCACCTCCCCACCAAAACGCAGCGCGAGGTCGACTGCGAGGCGGGACTTCCCCGTCCCCGTGGCGCCCATGACCACCACCGCCTTTTGCTTCCCGGTGGGATGCCTCGCCGCAAGCGGCGGTACCACCGGGACGGCGGCGTCGAAGCGCTCCGGAAGCGTGATCACCCGCGGCAACGTCAGCGACCTCGGGATCGCCGGAGCGGCGGCGAACGCCATGGACATCGTCATGGTGCTACAGCTAGTGTTCGGCGCGCAAGTACTCGGAGCGGTTGCTATCTAGCTAGCTCGCTGGTGCTTGCCTTGACCCTTGAGCTGGCCTGTGAAGCAAGGAGAAACTGGGGTGCTGGTATTTATAGGGACGGGGTTAACACACGGTAAGGAAAGTGGCAGCGGTAAGCTTCCCGTCAGAATCTGGACTGTGCCTGCATCGATCGGTCTCACTCTCGAGTCTCGTCAGGATGCGGCGACTAGCCACTGTTATCGGGGAAGAGAGAGAGGTGTGTGAGTTAAGATTATATGCAACCCCATGAATAGTAAGCGTTATACTAAATCCCTAGTATTTCTTACTGATGCTACAGTGGTGAAACAGTAAATTACTGTAGAACGCGGTAGCGCCATGCTCGCGTTACTGTGAGCATTTATTCCTCTAAAGTCAGAGCTAAAACGCCAATAGCTCAGCACAAAGCGGCTGCCTACAGTCCCTAGGCTGAGTGTTGCAACGGTCTTGGACCATTTAATTGCATTGGTCAATTAATTTGATTTTTTTTAAAGTAAGAAAAATCTAGAAAAATGTATAGAAGCAAATGTAATACAATGATAAAAAATTGGGCATGACATTTGTTATTTTTTGTTGAATTAGATGGCAGGGCAATACAAATTTAGTAATGCCATTTTTGAGTAAAAAACAAAAATAGAAAATAGAAATGGCAAGGGACATTATTTCTTTTTTTATATTTTTACGGATCTTGTGTTCCAAAACTATTCTAAATTTGAATATTTAACAAATTTAACAAAGAAAACTATTATAAAACACATATTATTTATAGATTTTTTTAAAATTTTCCAAAAAATAAATAAATTGCAAACTGAATCAGCCAGTTTACCGAAACCGATCCGGCCGATTCAACTGGTTATCACGGTAACATGAACCCTGATGTCGAGTCCCTGTTCCTCATGGGCTCGTAGGTCATGGCTCTTTTTTTCACAAATCGACTACGGTTGACCAAGGCCCGCGCTAGGGACGTAGTGCCATGTAACTATGTAAGCACTTTTGTTCTTTTGGCTCATGAGTGAAACTCATCGGCCGCTACGCACAAAAAACACGGATCGTTCCGTTGACCTCTGCTTGCTGCTTCTGAAGTCAAGTCGTTTTCATGGCGAAGAAAACCGATCGACGAGAGGTATTTGGCACATAAGCATGTTGCAATTTGCAAAAAGCCAAGAACGAACCTATACTGATACCACATATCACCAAGGTCGTGTGTAATTAATCACGTAAGATGTCAATTCCCTGATGATTGCTGAGAAAACAGCAACCACAAGTCGACAACATGTACGCCATATACTAATAGGAGCAAACAGGAACTGAGAATCGGAGGTTGACATGTCATACTTATCGAAATGGTTCTCGAGAAACCCTACAATTAAGTTGTTACGTTCTTAATTACGTCCAATGTTCGAAGAGAGAGAGAGGGGCGTGTCATCAGAACATGTGCATGGAATCGACTAGCTAATTACTACCTCCACTCTGTAATATAAATTATCGAACTTTTTTATAAGTTAAAATTTTCTATCGTTAATAAATTTTATAAAAAATATATCAACAATTGTAATATCAAATTAGTTTAATTAAATCGATCAAAAAATAAATATATCTTAATAGTGTATTTATTTAGTATCATAGATGCAAATGTATATTTTTAAAATTTAGTTAAAGCTAGAGAAAGTCTGACTAAAAAATCAAACGAGAAACAGATGGAGTAGTTCCAATTAACAAATAACAATGTTGTTAACTAAATAAACACAAGCAGTACGTTCCTCGGATTCTCCGAATTCTGAAACCGGTGGCAGGGAAGAAGACGGCTTGTTTCTCCGGCAAATGGAAGCATATAGTACGTGTATCCTCCCAAAACCGCCATGTAGCTACGGTTGGCGCCAACAGGTAGGCCAAACGCACGCGCGGATGTAGTAGTACAAACTATACCAACAGTCGATCGATCTATTCCCCCATTTGGGAGGATATGCAAAACTAAACTAGCTGCCCAATCCGTATAATGGGGTAGATATAGGAGCTAGCTAGCTATACATAGGTAAAGGGAAGACGCACTTGCACGCATGACGCATCTCGCTAACTAAAGCAAACGCAGTGGCAATGGGGTGGTGGGGTGTATATAAAAGATCTAGTTTTAAAAAAAATCAAGAATGAAAAAAATTAACACTCTTTTAAATGAGATGTACGTGGAAAGAGAGAAGGTGGTTAGTGACAAGATAGAAATAAAATTGAATGTAAAATTATAGCATCCTTATTTAATGGGATGTATGTGAAAAGAGGAAAGATGGTTAGAGACAAAATAGAAATAAAATTGAATAAATGATACTCTAGAAAATCTTATATTTTGTAATAAAATTTGTATTTTCTATGATACGGGAAGCATATGACATGTGTAGCATGTTTTAGCGGACACAGAGGGAGGGATCAGGAGGCGTTGGCGCGGAGCGCGTCGATCCGTGGCGAATTGGCCGTCACCGTCATCAATCCGGGCCGATCAATCGATAAGACCCCGCGGGAAACCGGCCGCGTGAGTGCGTGCGTACGGTGGACGGCGGCTGGATATATCCTCTCGATCGGCAGGGACCGGGAGCGCATCACTCGTCGCGGTCATCCATCCCATCGTGGATTCTACTGGGTACTCATACGGGAAAGAGGCGGCCGAAACGACGTGACGCTTCCGTCCTGGAGCTAGCTATCTACCGCGTCTGCGCGTGGAGTGATCACCCATCGCATGAGCAGTCATTCGCTCACTTAGCCTGGTGGGGGTGGCCGGAGGCAATCATTAGAGAGCGCGGCAAGCATCGTGATCCAACGAATCGGAGAGCGAAAGGCAGCAGCTAGCCACCACGGCCTCGGGCTGCAGGGGAAGACTGGACGACACCAGACGGGACGGGACCGGGGGCTTGCGGAGAGCGTGCCACCGTCAGGTTTACAAAACCACCACACCGGTTAACCATCCCCAGCCACCTCTGTTAATCGGGGTGCAGCGCTGGTGGCCGGCGTGCATGTGCATGCTGCTGCTTCAAGTTTTGCGACTCGATCGATCAGGCGGTCGGCCAACTCCACTATAGCGAGGAAGCGTCAGGGTCGCTATACCTACAGGCGCCTAGCTAGCGGCCCCAGTGGATAGATGGATGGGCAACTGGCTGGATGAAGTATCCCGTCGATCGTCACGGCGTGGCGACGGGTATACACCTGCGCTGTGGTCAAGATCGGCAATTATACCGCAGGGGAGGAGGATGCTTCAACGGCGCAGGGCGCACTGGCTGGTTAGGCTCAGCTGCGGTGATCTCATCACATCACAGGACATCACTCTCGCTCGCTTGGTAGCCAAGAGGAGAGGATAAGATAAAGAGAGACACACCGATCCAGAAGGCAGAGTTACTGACGGGACAGAAGCCGCGAAGCTTCCTGCGGCAAAATAATCTGGGTCCGTTTGAGACGTTCAACTCCCGCAGGAATCAGCCATTCAGGAGATAAGAATCTACAACTGCAACATGCAGAATGGCAATTAGATAGATTCAACACAAGTAGGATTGCCGCCGAATTTCTGCAGACTGTATGATGTTAATTGCATGCATCAACAAATTAAATGAATCCAACAATAGTACATTAGCACACGATCTAGCTAACAACGAAGATAATTTTTCTACGAAACTTGTTTTCCTTAATAAAGGTGTCGTTGAGTCAGGAGAAACACTTCATCTCAAATTCATTACAATACCAAGACCATCTATCAGCAATCGAGATTAGAGTTCAACAAGTAAAGCTGATCAAGCTTAGTACAGATATATAAGTCTAACAGAATCAAGATCCAGGGGTTTTAGATTGGAAGATCATGCCATACATTGCTTTGTCACCCCACCGTGGGCATCGGTTTACACTAGCAGTCCTACCAGATACCAAAAAACACTGATCAAATTCGAGATTACCCTCAATATGTCAAGGCAGCTAGCCTACGAGGTGGAGTCCTAGATCGCCGACGTAATGGCCTGTCAGGAAGACAAACTAGTCAGTAGGTTAAACACACAGAATATAAAATTTCCACACACAAAGTGATCAACACCAACAAAACAATCTGAATTCAAGTTACAATACATATTTGTAATCAATTAATATAGAGGATTATTAAGATAGAAGTTCTGGTGTTCCACATAAATCACATGGACATGGCATCTAGGGACCGTGGAATTGATTACTGCAGTTTAGATCAGGCTATATCATAGCTTAGAAAGCAATTCCTTAACGTTATTGTCAACAGGATTTTGCAAGAAATATGTAAGAGTTTGAACTCACTTTTTGTTTATCTCTGCTAGTATTAACCTAACCGATTACTGAAGCAATTCATTATTATTCGCAGTCTACTCATAATCATGAACCTAGGAGAACAAAAACACTTCTTTTCACACAAATATAAAATCCCTGCTTCCAACATAAACTAAGGTACTTGGAATGTGGAAATAGAACAAGAGAACAAGCAATTCTGTGCTACTTAGTATATATTTCACTCAAACCAGACAAAATGTGATAGCCTGAGTCAACAAACTCTGGACCTTCTGCAGAAAAGATTATGGAACATATGTTATTATCTTCCAGGTTCAGGTTTACAGGAGTAGTCTAACAGTGTCAAAATGCCCCATGTCTGGATGCACTACTGATGCAAATCGCCCAACCAAACTGAACAGACAAGCATGAACTATATTAGAAAAAACAGTGAGTCAAACAATATGGTATAGATGTTGAAATAAAAGATTTCATGAAAAGGAAATTGACAGGATAAATATTTTGGATATATGTACATCATACAGATTAGATTTAGATTCATCAAACAATAAAACTAAGGCATAATCTGGAGATTGGAGTAATGGAACACTATTCCAGTGTAACACAAAGAATTATCAACTTCAGGCTTCAGCAAGTGCAAAGCAAAAGCATGGTTAATAATGCACCTTGTACTCATGGGTTTCTGTATAGGACCTCTGCTGAATGCCCAATCAACGTAGATAGTCTTTGTTAACAGCTGAGACCCATTCATTTCCCTGATCGCAGTTTGTGCTTCCTCAAAACTTCCATATTCAACTAATGCATATCCCTGTTAGACAGAAGAACCCAAGAGTGGACAGATGTTTTCATATCCAACTAGTCCAAAACAGTGTTTTTCACTTAGATGTAAGAATGTCCTATGGCTACGAGCCTACATACACTAAATAGTCTTTGATCACTGAAATTTTCGAGAAAAAAATAATAAGTAGAGTCTTGAATCAGGAGATGGACACCAGTTGGATGCAATGTAATTGGGAAATAGAACTAGTGTGCAAGTATCATGAAAGCTGGAAAATCATTTCAAACAGTAGGCACCAAAATACTAAGCAATTGCAAGTCCCAACAACCCACTGAACCCTCACTATGCCAACAAAGTGATGCATAAACCATTTGAGTTCTGTAAGCATGTGTGATTATGTGCGCACCATGGGCTGTAAACAGGCCAGCTATCCATATCGTGCCAGAAACTGGGACTCTGGCAGAACCAAACTTTACTTAATATGAAGACGAACAATTCCCTCTAAATTATGAAAGTAATAGTTCTAATTTCACATCAGTTACATGACTTCTAACATAATGTCTTCCAGGATCACACCCCATTAATAGATTCTCCTATTAATACTGCTTCAAAGAACTTAGATTAGAACTGGTGCAATTTTATTAGTATAAACTAAGATCCTATTTACGTAACTAAGTAAAAAGACTGAGTAAAGAACTCCAATAGGTCAATTACAAAATGTGTAATTTAATTTTTATCATGCTAAATCAAAGTTGAGAACTATATTGTGGGGGCCTGACCCGCTATACTACGGATCGGCTCACCCAAATCACATTGGGCCTGCTCATACACAAGCCCAACTAGAGCCACAACTTAGGTTTTGAGCATACTCAACCAAAAAAGACTAGCCTAATAGATGAGAGTTGCCCCACCTTTTAAGTTGTGCTCTCCTATCATTAATATTCATGTGAGAATAAATCTAACAATCTCTCCCATCACACATCAAGTCTGCACACCTGGCCTAGCATGATCTCCTGTGATGCCAGTTGGAAATTCTTCGTGGGTTTCCTAACTAGGCCTTGATACCACTTATGGGAGCCCAACCCGCTATACCAAGGATCGGCTTGCCTAGATCGTATTGGGCCTGCTCCCCCGTAGGCTCAACTAAAGCCATAACTTAGGTTTTGGGCCTACTCAATCTAAAAGACTAGCCTGATAAATAAGGACTGCAACACATTTTAAATTGTGCTTCCCCATCATCAATACTCAATGTGGGACTAAACCCAACATATATCTCATAAAAATAGGAGAAACAATATGGATATCAATCCTAACAAGCTATGCAAGTCTTAGCTTGTGGTTGAAGAAAGTCAATGGAAATTTATCAAAACTCAAAGAAGATGATTTGATTTCAAGTAAGCAGATTCATAAACAACATAAATAAGATTTCCAATTGTTCTCGTAAAGCCCCTCAAGAAATATTCCTGCAGATCAAAAGGCTTTAAAACTATGATCTAGACAAGGTAGAGTATAAATAGCTACCCAAACTCCAAGACACACACTGACATAATCATTAGCAAAAGAGAAAATATGGTTGAAAATAAATCTAAGATGGCATGCATGCTAAGTTGAAGTAACAGAGAAGCTGGCTTCTTATTCAAGAAATTGCATTCAGCAAATCAGACAACCATGCCCTCCCGATTAATTTTCAGATTGTGGGCTCACTGCGAGAAGCTGCATTGCAGAGAAACTGCAACACACATCGGCCCAAACAGGATCACCCTAAAAAACCTTAGTATAGACCAGTAGGTAAATATCATTATGTCTAACATTACCACAGTGGTTGCTGTGTTTTAGCAGTTTGTATTGCATTTTGGCAATTACTAAGAAAAACTATTTGTTATTTGAAGTTTTTAGAGTAAGATACCAAATTTACCTTGGCATATCCAGTGCGGCGTTCCAGATTGAAATGCAGGTCCTTGACATGACCAAATTCACTGAAAGCATTGTACAGATCACCTTCTTCCGCATCTTCTTTGACTCCAGAAACAATTAGTATCCATCCTTCAATAGCTACGAATCAGCAAAACTATCCATTAATAAAATATGATAGTAAGGAAAAGGACAAGCATGAGAAGTTGATTATCATTGTAATTATGGAAAATGAATAGCCTAAGAATGAAAGAGGAATCAAAATGCAGAACCACTACTGGCATGTAACAGAATAGTTTAGTTGAAAAGAGTAAACACCAAACATGTTTATCATGATAGCCCTCAGCATCACAACTCAATTGCATCATTTCAGTGCTATCTCTCAAAAAACTTAATTTGTTTAGTACATTTGGCATTTACAGTAGTAAACCACAATGGAACTTATCATGCAAGTTGCTGCCTGGGCTACAAATCACTGAACACGAAGTACAGAAGACATAGTCAAGTGATTATGAATTTGTATCAGTCATGGCACACACACATATCTTGAATTCATCTCACAATTTTTATACTATACTAATTTTAATTGCACTTCACGCTGCTGCTCAAACAAACTTATGGCATACATTGAATGCAATCAAATTTTGTTATCCCAATGTGTTCCAATACAATTATCTATTCCTTACTACAGCATCGATCAAAGGACATTAACGAGAGAGAAAACATGCCAGGCTCACAACTACGAAACCTGCAGAAGAACGAAGGATCTCAGGATGCAAAATCACTCGATCAGTGGAGTAGCTCTCACTTCGCAGCATGCAAGACCACAAGATCGTACTCATTATACATTTCATTTATCATCGTATCAGCGTATAACCAGCTGTCTACCACCAGTGATTTAGTTTCGATCATTAATCTGAATTCTGAAACATCGCGGGCTCCGATTCCCCCGAAAAAATTCGAAAGCCTACACCACAAACAGGAGCGCGCACGAAATCGATGGAAGCACCCGAACCAAAAACCCTAAACCCAACGGCCAGATGCCACCAAAATGAACCTCAGGTTTCCAAATCCCTGGAGAAATTTGCACGATGCTAACTGGTAAGTAACACGCAAACCGGCCTAAAATGGTGCAGAACCCTGACCACAGAGTTCAAGCTCGAGCGCACGCCAAAAAAAGGGAAAGGGAGTTCTCACAGCGCTGCGGGCCATGCCCGGAGTTGCCAGCATCGGCGAGGGAGTCGAAGCGGTCGAGGTTGGAGGCGATCACAGAGGGGCTGCGGCCCAGGAGGCGGCCGCGCGCGCGCCCCACTCCCTGGGAAACGATGTGGGGCACGGGGAGCGCGCGCCCGGCTAGGCCACCGGCCCGATCGTCCTCGTCCATGGCGTCCTCGTCGTGGTCGTAGTCCACGAAATCCACGTCCTCCACCGCCGACTTCGCCATCGCCGCCACCATTGGATGGGAAAGCGAGAGAGCGGGAGATAGCGAGGGCAGCGTGTACGATACCGTGGAGGAGGCGTGGCTACGCGCAGGTTTTATAGGCGGTAACTGCGAATTAAACGTGATTAACGAGAGCAGCGAGTTGGTAATTTCAAATTAGAGTGGAGATCCGTGTAAGTAATATTTGCTCTTCCGTCACAAAATTAATTAATATTTATTTTTTTATGTTTCGTGTTTTGTGTGTATAATAATTAGACTAAAATTCATATATTATACATTTATATAAGATAAAAGAGTAAATTCCATGGTTTATGTGTGACGTGAAAGCAAATCTTTCATTACGTAATAATCCCTTCAGTTTTTTTTAACTCGGTAGTCGGATCGGCCGTCTAGTCGTTAACGGACGGTCCAGATCAGATGCGATTCGCCTCCAGAAGCTTCTCCTGTACGGACAGACACACGCAGACCCCGACCCGTCTAGGTCTAGCCTTTCAGGCCAGAGATGGCGGCGCCGGCGGCCTCCTCCTCCTCCGGTGGTAGCCGCGGGAAGCCGGCGGAGGAGGAGATGGAAGCGGCGACATCTATCTCTGCTTGTGCTTGCCCCATCTGCCTCGAATCCTTCAAAGACGAGGCCTACCTCGACACCTGCTTCCGTTAGTCTGCTCGTCCAAAACCTCCCGAATCTTCTCCTTTGTTACAAATTTAAGATTGCCCCCGTTCGATATATGATAGGCACAGGCTCTTACTAACTAATGTAGCATAAACCCCACAATTTTGTAAGAATTTATCTTGGATACAATCTTCTACGACAAAATTGCTTGATGATCATTTGACTATTTTCCTTCAGTTTTGTGCATGGGGAAACATATTATTGGAATTATCAATTATGGCAGAAATTGGATGTAGTTTGAAATGACTACTTGCCTTTCATTTGTTCAAGTTCCTTTTTCTGACCAATCCTAATTGCTTGTGCAGATTCATTTTGTTACAAGTGCATATCTCAGTGGGTAAAGATTGTATCGAGCAAGCATCCAGAACCTTTGCCATCAGTGAGATGTCCCCTTTGCAAGGTGAACCCAATTTTGCTGCTTCCACTGCAGTTGTTACGGTTATTCCGTAAGAAAGCAGGACAATCGCTGTTCACCTAATACCATTCACGCTACATTTTCTAAGTTTGATTCTTTTGTCATCTTCAACTGCATTCTGACATAGGCAGATGCCGGAACCATTTTCCCATTATCTACAAAAAAATGACTGAAACCAAATCATATGATCATCTTCCCCATTAAGTACTTACAGAAAACAATGCATGTTTGTCTAGTTTTGATGTCTTGTTAAAAAGCACAACTGGCTGATTGGATACCCCAAAAATATTAATATGTGGAGGCAATTTGGAGTTGGTAAAATTTCCCTGTTGTAGATTGGATAATTAGCTTCAAGTGTTTGCTGGACATCTTAAATGTGGAAACTGTACCAGCAATAACTGTTATGTTGCAGCTACTTTCAATACCCTTATCTATTGATGGCACAAAGAACTATATCTATGAATTTGACTGGGTATTGTTTGCCTGAGACAAACAGACTGTGCCACAAGGTCCTGAATCTTGATCATATGTACCCTTGTTACATTTTCAGACTGTTAATGTGTCTATTATACATGGTCTTGATGGTGAATCATTTGAGCGGCACTACATAAATCAGGACCCCAGAAAGAGGTTTATCTCACTTTCTCCTTCCCTCTATCTAGCTGTGCACCACATATGCAGTTAATATTAACGAGCAGGCATAGTGGCTCTTCTCGTCATAAATTAAATCCTGTTGTTACATGTATGGATAAGTATATTAAGCTCCTTTTTCTCATCATACAGACGCCTTTCAGATGCACATGAGTTGATATCACAATTCTATAACATAAGAGGTATTGTGTAGATTTCTAGTTGTGTTCCTGCTCGCGCTTTTAGGATCTGTGTGACTCATTTAGCATGTTAATGTTAAAAGACTGAGGTTTGCTCAATTGAACAGAGGTTACAGATGATACTTCCAGCGTTCAGCAATTCTGGAAGCAACGTAAGTATCTCCGCAAGAACATTTGGCTTCAGACCTGGCTGAGACAGGAAATTCAGGCTCTTACACAGGTACAATGCAACATAGAACATAATTATTCCATAACTTAGAATGATCTTGTTTACACTATCAACCATATGAAGAGGTCACCTAGCTTATTTTGCTGCCAGACTGACAGTTTTGACACCTGCCCTCTGTCCTAAGAAATGTCATGAAATCAGAGCTTCTCTTTTTATCTGCATTGTTTGACAATCTCAGTTTACCTGGCCTTTTTTACCACTATTATGGTTTAGTACGAAACAAGAATTGGATTGGATTTGCATACTCAAGAAGTACACGTGACTAGGGAGCATGATGCTGTTTGTTTCAGTTATTCTTTCAATTGACTTTGAGAGCTGAGATTATTCTCCAATTTATGGAATTTTGCTGCTGCTAATTTATAGTAATACTGTTTTTTGCAGGATGAAAATGTTGACGCCATTATTTACCACATCCATGGTGTGATTGAGTCTTTCATGAAAAGGCAAGAGAAGGAACACACTTCAAAGGAGACTCCGCCAGAGAAGAAGAGGGAGGAGTTCAAGAGGTTGCTCTCAGATGCTGCCAGGCCATTCCTCCTTAGCCGAAGGGAGCGTTTTGTCTTGGAGGTAGAGCTCTTCTTGGTCTCACATCTGAACATCGACGCATACAACAAACTGCGTGTTCAGAGGCTTAAGGAATCCACTTCACATGTGTCAAGAGAGCAAGATTTGCTGCCGCAGGATCGATCTCTGGAGGACCACTACTTGTACTTTATAGATGATAAAACAGATTGCAATGGTGAGATATAGTGAATAGTGATCTGGAAGCAGTATCTGTGTTCTCTTGTAGCTGATGACATAGATTGTTATACCTAGATCGGTCTCTTGAGGACCACATCATGTACTTCATAAATGATGAGAATGGCTTGCAGATTTGCAATGGTGAGATGTAGTGAATAGTGATGTACAATTTTTTGTCAAAACAGATTCCTCCTGTAGATTTTGCCCCACAAATTTACAGAGGTAGGATCTACATTGGCATATATATAGGGAGAGATGAAGATGCTGGTGTTCTACATTGACAGATGTGAGATGCCTGTGCACCGAAGGGGCAGCTCATGAATAAGGCACGTCTCATCGCGTGCAGCGTTGCTGATGCATTCTGGCCATGGATATGCTGGTTTTAGCTGCCAAAGCAGCAGCTCATGGCTCTGTAGAGGTCACAGGATAGCGCAAGACGGGTTCATGTCCTGACGCTTATGTCTGCATGTGATTAACTCCAGATCAATGTAAAGTTCATAAACACTTGTCTCTAACTAATTAACTCACAATTTACAGGCACAACCGCACAAGGGGCTCCCTGAGTATTTGCATACAAGGTAACTGTACCGTTCGACCTCTGCAACACCGGAGCACCTGGCTCGAACTTTGACAAAGGATAGTAGCTAGTACTAGTAAGACAAGAAATGAAGAAGTGGGATTCAAGCAGCAGGTAGTAGGACGATTTCTAGACCCAACAAAATCATCTGGGACTGGGCGGATCCAGCGTTCAAGGCGTAACAGCCTAACAGGACATTAATGTCTTACTAGTTAGCTAAAATACCTTTCTCTAATTTAGTGTTGATAACAGTAGTAGTCTGGTCTATCTAGTAACTTCAATACTTACTGAAAACCGTAATTGTTAGTTGATAAATTTGTAATAGCACCATCAATCATGAATCTATTCATGGATTTCTTCTCAGAGCGTCAAGGTCTACAAATATTACTGTTGTGTTGTCCTTGGTTCGCAATTTCCTAGCTTCACTTAACACGTGCTTTGCTACTTTCTCTGCCGAAGTTTTCTGCTCGTTGTACCTCTGCTTACCCTGCAAAATGAGATGCAAGATCAGCACGCCATGATGTCAGAACCATGCGATTAAAGCCAGCAGATAAGTTACCTCAAGGACAAGCTGCACTACGCCTTTTCTGTCAATAACATCCCATAGCCCATCGCTGCAGGGAAGCAGACAAACTCACGTTATAAAACGTATGCATAATGCATTACATCAGTGCACATGACCGCCATATATGAGAATTGTGATACCTAGCAATAAGGGCAAAGGCTGAGCATGTTTTTGTGAGGTGAACCACTTGGCTCACATGCGGTTCTGAGCTGAACCTTGAATCTTGCTCCTTCAAAAACTTATCCCCGAGCATCCTGCCAAGATTTAATCCTGTGGAAATAAACATGGAAATTTTGGCATCATTGTTGCTCAAGCCTGCAGGTTAAGGTAACCAATATAGCATACCACATATACGACTTTCACCATCTTTCAGGGGAAAGCCTGATTTTGCAATCCGGGCTCGTTCTGTTGTACTGATTACTCGATGATCCTCGGTCATTGTGATTGTTTCCCCATCGACACTGGCAATGGTTCATAAATTATTATTGCATTACAGAGCTTGAGAAAAGAGTGTCTTCCAAATAATTATTGTATTGTTGTTGTATAGTTTAATATACAGAAGGGAGGCAGTATTTAACTTTGAATTATGAAGGACAAGAAAAAAGCATATTTCACATATAGCAATTGACTGCTACTCAAAATCACATGGTACACTATCTTTCAGGACAGAAAAGATTAGTTAATCACCTCACAATACATGCTGAGTCACCAAGATTAGCACATTGCACAAAGCAATCTTCGCCCTGGTCGGACCAAATCAGAAGGATAGTTGCTGTGCAGCCCTGGAAAAGATAGGCAAACATGGTATAGCCTTAGACAGACTATTTGGACCCTAAGAGTTGCTAAACGAAGCATTGTGGCAGTTCTATTCCTGAAGGGTTTAGCTTCCACAGTATAATATCTATTGCATAAATAATACTTTAGGTTATTAGAATACGGATATAATTATTTAGTGTTACAACTACTACCTCCGTTTTATAATGTAAGTCGTTTGACTTTTTTCAAAGTCAATCTTCTTTAACTTTGGCTAAGTTTAAAAAAATATTAATATTGATAATATAAAATAAATA